>FMBT01000051.1:0-15529 GCA_900095095.1 Fragilariopsis cylindrus CCMP1102
TACAGTACCATGTACTGCACATATTTTTATCGGACTACTGTAGCAATTATTATGAAAGAAGTACATAAGCATCATAATAAAGAATGAAAAATAAAGCGACCGCGTGGTGTTTGGAATAAGGAATAGAAAGAAAGAACATATACATACTAATAGGTATTTGAAATTTGTTAGCCCTTGGATGAATGACGAAAATATCTATTGTTGCCGTCCAGGAATTTGACGTCGCTGGGAGACTACTCGTCGATACAAACATTTAAAGAAAAAAACGAGAAAGACGACGAGACCGAATCAACTTCTGGTTCGTTATCGATGGAATCGAGTGAAGGCTTGAATACTGATCAACATGTCGAGGACGATGCAGACTATGATATCATTTTTTCGTCCGACATGGATCGTATAAACGAAGAACGGGGAGACGAGATAGAAAACGATATCGAAAACAACGACGTCGTAATCATTGAAATTGAAGATGCTATCAATAAAATTGGTATGGGCATCTTCCAATACCAAATTATACTGGCATGTGGTCTTTGTTTCGCCTCTGACGCCATGGAAGTATTATTGTTGAGTTTTTTAGGTGTTATATTGAAAAGCATATGGTCTTTATCAGAAGCTGAAGAGAATAGCATTGTATCTGTTGTCTTCGCTGGGGCCATGTTGGGTACGCTTGTTCTGAGTCCACTGGGGGATAGGATCGGAAGAAGGCCGGTATTCGCTCTAACTGCCGTCATGATTTCTGTCTTTGGCGTCTTGACAGCCTTTTGTACAAACTACCCTCAGATTCTCTTGGCACGTTCTTTGTAGGGTTCGGTGTTGGCGGATTAACGGTACCATACGATGCATTGGGGGAGTTTATGCCAAGCTCCTATCGTGGAAAAAGATTGATATCAATTAGCTTCTTCTGGACCGCTGGTTCGTTATTGGTGCCCTTTTTCGCTTGGCTGACACTGGGGGGCAATGTCAATGACATAGACGACAAAACAACAACGACGAGAGCGACGAAACATACAATTCTGAGGAAGTTTCCTGGAGAACCTTCGTCGCGTTGTGTGCGTTGCCTTCTATCGTGTCGACCGTGTTGGGTGTTTTAATGGTCCCCGAATCTCCAAGATGGCTGCTCACACGAGGCAAACATGATCAGGCGTTGAGAATTCTACGACAAGCGCAGCAAAAATGGAGGAGATCCTTTCCTTGCCTTCCAGAGAAAACCAACTAGTAGATACAGATTCGTCTAGATTCACTGGAAGTGATATAAATGAAGATTAAGGCACGAGAGAGCCATATAAGCGATGACACTAATGGTACCCATACGAACAAAAGTTTTTGTTATTTGGTTTGCAATCGTGAATGGCGAAAGATGGGCCTTCTATTAGGGGACAATGGTACGGACAAGCTTTCATGTACTACGGTGCTATAATGGCTGTTTCAATGTCTTCTCTGATGTGTCAGCAAATCCCGATGACAATACTACTAATGCTGATGATATTTATAGCGATGATAGCAATGGTCGCAGTTTCGACTTTGACTATGGGGCCATTATTATTACTTCTTCTGCAGAAATCATTGGTTTGATCATTGCCATATTTATGGTCGATCGTCTCGGAAGAGTTCCAACCCAAACTTGGTTTTATTTTTTGGGGGGATTATGTATTTTGATCCTGGGTCTTCTCGATTTTTATGTTGGAGGAGATGCCATAGTACAGCATAGACTTCGCCGAGATATAGAAGACCAAGACCAACAAGAAATAGTAGAAGTGGAGGAACAACATAATCAGCGACTCCATTTGATATTTTTCGCCTTTTTATCGAAAATGTTTATAATGGCTGCAACCAGCGTCACCTGGTTACACACAGCCGAACTTTTGCCGACAAAAATTCGAGCGACAGGACATGGGCTCGGTAAGTTTTTATTCTTAACTAAAGTAAAAAATAGAAAACGTCTGTTAATTCGTTTGGATCAGATAATAAATATCATCATTGTATTTGGCTTTAATATTGGAATCTCTCACCTCCTAGAAATTATTCCTATCCACGCTTTCCCTACAGCCAATGCAATGGGCCGGATTGGTGGTATTACATGTCCGTTTATCATATCGAGAGATAATTCGTTACGTACTATTGGTTTAGTCATGTTCTTTATTGGTATCATGACGTCCATTTTACTTGTGCTTACCGAAACAGCAGGTATGGCGTTGGGTAATTTTGATAATTCAGCGACGGAACAGGAACCCCATCATACAATACCACAAGACGAGGAGATGACCAATATCAATAGTACCTGCATTAGAGATATGAGAGAGGAAGCGAGCGACGTCAATGATGTTGCCTCTTCTGAGATTATTTGATCGTTGTAGCTATGACTACATACATTCCCTCTTTCCCCATAAAGTTGAATTATGGGTTACACACGTGTTTAACGGAGTGATCCTGTCTTTGTCACAAAGAACTTCTCAGAATAATCACTATCGTGTTATTTCTCTCCTTTGGAAATACAAATGATTGTCTGCGTTGAAATTTGTTTGAGCCAATACATACGTACGATAATGAATTGCTTCCTACTACATTGTAATGTTTTCTCACTGTTCTTAAAAAAGCCTCAACTTTTGGTGATCAGTCTCAAAGATTTTTTCCAAGCAAAAAGCTCAGATATTATCAAAAGCAATGATTGTAGAACAGAAGGCCTGAACAAGTGAAGTTATTTGCATCTACAGAATCGGAATACAAAGTTGTCACAGTACTTAAAAACAATTTGACCCCCCCCCCCCTCTCTCTCTCTCTCTCTCTCTCTCTCATACTATACTATACTATAATACTAGAGTACAATTTTCATATTAGTGTACTATCAACTTGCCAGTCCTATTAGAATTAATAGATAATAATTTTTGTTTTTGCATAGTCTTTTGGCGTGGTTAGATCATCTATTTATCATCATCTCATTTTCTTCTCCTAATAGTATTTAATATAGATAAATGCTTGGCTATTGAGTACAGTCATATGTTGATTAAACCAGAAAGTACTGCATCTGCTATGCTGGGAGGAAACTCTCATTCTCATATCCTTTCCTCTCACATCAGATCATTTTTTACTGGCACACCTTACTTAGTATAATGATGCTAGCTATTCATTTTTTAAATCAAAGTCCATCATTGATCAATTGGTAGATGTTGCATTGGGCAGTTACACCAGCAATGTGTTGTTATTAGTTGGACTAACTATATGCTGTTAGAATGCTATAGTTAGAGCGTAATTCAAACTATACTAGAACATTGTAGTTGTTCTATTTAAAATTAAAACAATCTGATTTTTTAAATTTGGGGGATACGGGAACGATTTTTTTCGTTTTTTTTTCGCTTGGAATACGCACGAAGCAAAGCAAAACTTTCATACAATATTTCAGTATGTGAAATGACACGAGCAGTACTATGTGTTTAGCTAGGTCAGCACGCCTGCGTCGTGCACCAACTGCTAACTTTCAATTTTCACACTAACTTGTGTGCAATAAATGCTAGAGATCCGGAGACAGAGGATCAAAAGGCGCCAATGTCAACGCTATTATAAAGCTTATTCACATTTCACCTTCCTTCATAATATCATCATAGAGTCGTAAATAGTAAATAGGCATTCGAATCAATCTTTAATCATTGGCATTTAACCCGCACTGAGCTAACCCCCTTCATTATCTTAAAATCATGGAGAGGAAGAGAGAGTACGAAAGGATATGACGTTGTGAACGAAACAACAGGGACAACTTATAATACACAACACTATTCAATGATGCAGATGCAATTCCAATATAATTCCGACTATCCGGGCCTTTCATCAGCAGCTTCAACTTCGGCGTCTGCTGCTTCTGCGTCTACGCCTTCGACGGTCCCTCAAACAAACGGTCAAGATCCGCAACAATTTCCACCTGCGGAACCCATACCATGTGCTCGCATTACAACTCGAGTTTTCCATCCTACCCGGAATCAAGTAGCTACCGTACAAAATGTACTGATACGGACCATGAACAGCGTACCGGTAGTTGCAGCGAGAGGAGGGAACAACAACAACAACAATGGCGGTAAAGATAAAAATGACGATGTCGATTCTCTTAGTAGTAATATGTCATCGTCTTCGTCATCGTCCTCCTCTGACGATGACAGTATGATTCTCGATGACGACGACGATGATGCTGATGGTGCTGACATCAACGGTCGACCTTCCTTGTCCTCACGGCTACCACAACAATTTCAGAATCAAAATGACGCCGATGAAATCAAACATGCATATTGGATACAACGGACCATTCGAGAGGCGATATACGGCCGGGTTTTATTTGCTGTCATACTCAAACGAAGACCTAGGTCTTTGGTACTGAAGGATGGAGCTGAGTGGGAGGTTACACCCGATCATTGTGCCGTCAAAGAAATGTCCTGGCAACATATACGACGAGATCGGGATAGACTAGCAGAAGATCCAATTAAAGAAGTCTCGTCGATGCAATATTTAAATCGTTGTTGGCGTGAAGAACGTCAACAACAAGAACAGCAACCGCAGCAGCAGCAACAACAAGAGAATATCATCAGTAATGATCACGCTGACGTGATCCAATCATTTTCGGCTATGAGAGATACTAATATCATGATGCCACTGGATTTATTATCAGACGAGCGGAATTTATACAGTATCATGCCATATTGCGATGGGGGTGAACTATTCGAACGATTAGATCTTAATGAACGGTTTTCCGAAACTGAAGCACGGTATTGGATGGATCAAATATTGAATGTAAGTCAAAAGAAAAAGTGAATAGATTTGAAACAAAAGCAAAGATAGACTTCTCTTTCCCCCAATCCTGAAAAGAAATAATAACAAAAATTAAATAAATAAATAATTGAAATTATGTCTCTCACCTTGTCGTTCGTAATTCATACAATCCATTCTATTCAGGGATTGGAGAACTTGCAAAAAAATGGGATATGTCACCGGGATATGAGTTTGGAAAATCTATTAGTACACAAAGATGGAGCATTGGTCATTGATATGGGTATGTGTCTACTCGTTCCCTACTGCGAAGAGGATCCGACAAGTCTCGCAGTATCTTTTGATAATATGAAAATGAATGGAGGGCAAAATGGAGGGCAACAACAAGGATCGGTAGTCACCGCAGCAAATAATCAACAATCTTTACCGAGCAGAATTTCAGTGTGTTGTGGACTTGGAAGACTTGGACGGCGTCATCTTATCAGACCGCAGGGAACGTGTGGGAAATGGATATACATGTCACCCGAAATATACCGAAATGAAGAACCATTTGATGGATTCGCTGTAGATATGTGGGCTACCGGTGTTATTCTTTTTCTTATGCTTACGGGTTTCCCTCCGTGGGAACGAGCCTGTCAAACTGACGAACGATTCCATTACATGACGGCTGGGTATCTAGTGCAAATGCTTACCGAGTGGGAAATTGGATTAAGCAGCGACGGAATGGATTTGTTACAACGGATGCTATTTTTAGATCCAAAGGATCGACTTAGTCTAGATCAGGTTCGTGCTCACCCATGGATGGTCAACGGACGTCGAGAACACCCGTCAGGTCTCAAATAAAAATAGGCTAGGTAGCGATGAAGGGAAGACGTAAATTAGTACAAAACCCTCAAGTAGACAGCTATTAAGAGCTACGTTGTAATAATAATTAACGACTAAAAATAAAACTTTTAGTCGTCTTCTAAGTTAATAGCAATGTGTTATGATTTAGTCTCAAGAGCGAATTTTCATATCGCAAATCTTACTGGATCTAAAATAAGAGAACGATTTTCGCAATCTTCAAAAAAAAATGAACAACTGATTAACATAAAAAAAATATTGTATCTACTATCCACTTCTAGCGTCTAAAGTTCAGCAGTAGCCAGAATAAGGCATCAAATATGTTCCACAACTTGTACTGTATTTGAAAATATCTAACAAGGGGAACCAGGTAAATGCACACATATCTTATAATCATGATACGTATTCAGATTAAGTACTATACAATCAGAACTCATTTTGTTGTAAATTAAAATTACCAAAAATGTACTGTATTTCAGTCTTTTTATCTATATATCTTCCCAGTCGTCGTCAACTTGTGCAATTTCTTGGCACTGTAGTACAATTCTGATGGGATCGAATGAGCTCGGGATTAAATCATACAATTGTTTCGTCGATGCCGTCTTGAGATCTTCTAGAGAGAAGGAGTGATATACTTCATTTAATTCTTCGTTCCAAACATCAAACTGGATTTCTAATTCTTGAGCAGTAAGTCTCTCTTGCCACTCGGAGGGAAATTCTTTTATTTTGGCCTCTTCGATATCAGGGTTGCTGTAAATTCCCTCTTCGAGTGATAATGATTCTTTCTTCGCTACGACAATATTCTTGGATTTGCCTGTAATGCCATTGACCACAGAAATAATCGGTGGAATAGATTGAGGAAGTCCATCATCGCCAGGTGGATACTCTCCTGTCTTTGGAATAATCTCTCCAAAATAATGCATGTTACGAATTGTTTCTGGATCGAACTTGGCTGGTAAGTCGTTGAGCGAGGGCCACGTACTAGGGTCATCTTCTTCAATAGACCAATGTTCGTAACACCATTCGTCGTCGGTCTTATTTGACTTCCAGTATTCACATAGAAATATATACTGTTCCTTTGTTAGCGCGTGGTAAAGCTCACAGTCAGGATTATGGAACGATCGTTTAACGAATTCCTCTGCTCGTAAATTTGCAGCTTGGATACCTCCCTTTTTGAAGACCTTAAGGTACCGTGATTGAGAGCATGTTGAACCTGACGTTGTAATACTGTTTTGGTCATGGTCGTCAAACTGCTCATTCTTTTTTCCTACATCTTTTTTGTTGCGTGATTTCTTCCCTCGTAATCTATATGATAATGTAGGATCAACCGTTGTGATACGCCAAGATGTATTTTTGGCCTCGTTCTCATCTTGTAGTTGCAGTTGATCCATATCTATTTCAATATCAAAATAGCATCGAGAAATTTTTTTGATGACTCCTACCACCAGCGGAACGAGCAAGGACCCGCGGTGTGAGAAATAATGTACCATTATAGCACCTGTTTTTGATTCTTCGTCGTCTTCGCTCCAGAAAACGGGAGCCACGAAGCCCTTAGGGTAAGACGCCTGTAGATGATCATGGAGGGAATTTAAATTCGATAACCAATCACGGAGATTTGAGCCCAAACATTCGAGAACGTTGGAGTATCCATTATCATGTACGTAATCTATAAAATAGTCGCCGAAGGCAAATAGTACGTCATCCACTGAAATCCCCAATACTTCCGCAGCAGCTACGACAAGTTCAACCGTATCTTTATCTTCGTAATATTTGTACCTCAGAAATCCACCGTCTTCAACCTCACATTTCGCCACTTTTTTGTGATTGCAGTCCAAGTTTCTTCGCCAAACTTGCTGATTACGAGGCATTCCGTGCAATCGTTGATCCAACCAAACATCGTCTTGAATTATTTATATCTCCGTGTTGAAGAGAGACTGATCGCTTTCTATGTGCTTTGTGTTTTGTTGTGGAAAGAACAAGATGTCAGCAGAAGGGATGAAAACGTGAAGCTTTCCGTTAAGAGAGTACGCATTGTTAAATAAGAATGATAAGGTATTCATGGTTTTGTTTTTTGCGCAACACCTAAATAACCCGATAAGAATTCTTTAACGCACACACCAAAATCAATATTATAATCGATTGTTATTATGAAGTGATAACAAATTATTTCCTAGTTATACAGTATAAGATATAAATACATACATACATACATACATACATACATACTGCAAAGTTACGGAAACAATAGTTGTGGTGGTTTATTGAACTACACATGCAGATGATTGCAACAGTCAGAGCTAGTTGCTTATCATGATAATTTATTGCTGATATGTGATGTGCGTGCATTAAGAGATGGTAATGCAGTAAACAATAGATTTTTACAGTATTCAACACGAGATTTTTTGTGGATTTCACTTTGCAAGCTTGATGGGGTGTGAAAATACAAGAAGCAAGTATGCTGTAGAATGTGGTTTCTTCTATTTGATATGGAATAATTAATGTCAATGGGTGTGCATGTTCTGTTTCTGTTTCCTCTCTCTCCTAACATGTGATAAGAATTTCAATAGCGGATGTGGCTCCCCCCATTTATTCATGACCATGATTACATATTGCATATACTTTTTATTTTCTGCAAATGATGTTGATGTTGATGTTGATGATGATTTTGCCGCTTCACTGCCACAGCCCTTTCCTTTCCCAAATTCCCCAAATTCAATAGGCATCAACAATCAGCTACCACTTTGCTTTGGCTGCCATTTTGAATATTACTGGCATTGGCATTGGCATGGCATCTCCATATGGTAAGTGCGAGAATGAAGGAGAAGGCAAGATCATGAGATGAGAAGGAGAAGAATAAACACGAAGGTATGATTGTTGATGATATTGAGTACATTCCATATTACAGTTTACGATGTCAGAGAGTCCCTAAAAATAGTTAAACATAACAGTCCCGAAGAACATACCGTAATTATCCGTTTTCGTAATCCTAGTGAAGGCGCGATTTATGGCAAATATAATCAGTACAATGTAGTAACTTTAAGTACCGTAGGACCTACATCAGTAGACTGCGATTACGTCATATATATTCAATATACGGTAGTGCGATATTTGTGATGAACGATTCTTGAATTGAAGGATTGCTGAAGACCGACAAGAAAAGAAAACAAAACAAAATGACAACAAATAGTGAACAACAATAACTCACCCGTAACGTCTACTAGCTACAGTAGCACGAGATACGAGATACTTATTCTGTAATACTGTAATACAGTAGCCAGTACTCAATGTTGAAAGACGAAACGACGGACTTCCTGCGCGATGAGGAAAAATTAGAATTACCAGCATCAGCAGAAACACAGAATACATCAGTTGGTGACTGTAGATCAAAACGATCAACCGAAAGTAAAACAATCTCTACACGATCATTGAGCAAATCATCGAGCAAGGTCTCCCTAACTTGTAGTCTGAATCTCGATTCGTTTGCTCTCCGAAATTCTTCCAACGTTTCGTCCCTCGAGCTCGATGAGTCGACGACCGGTACTCCTTGGATAGATGAAGGGAGAAGTGTTTTATGGGAGGACGCACAAGAACGAGAACAAAAGGAAGAACAAGATCCGGAAAAGCAGAAGATCATGGCAACCGATTGTAGTAATAATAGTGACATCGCCTCCGTCTCTGCCATCAAGACCACGTTAAGAGTGAGGGTGATCAATCAAATATCCAAATGTTATAAAGATCTGTTGGTAGAAATTCGGAATGATTCAAATCTATTCGGTGCAATCTACAACAACAAGGGAGTCAAAAAGGCTAACTGTCGAAAATGGTGTGCCTCGACGACCCAGCTCGTAAAGGCATCGTCACATGAAATTCGATGTGCAGTATGGGATGACATTGTGAACTCACCATGTCATACATACTCGATAGAGGATTTGAAACAAACTAGTACCAGACAATTGTATCAGCTCGTTGGCCCGGAAAGTGATCTAATAAAATTGGTCCTGCAATGTGTAGCAAAGACATCCTATCTACGATCATCGGAAGTACCGATAGGCAACGGAAATGAATCACCAAGAAAGATCGATGTGGGTACCACCTCCAGATTTAACCATCCACCCCTTTTATCAGGAAATGGCATCTTCCAGTGTCCATTTTCGGGCATCGCCATCGACGAATCAATCATTCTAGATTTTGTTGAAGATCAAAACAGCAACAAAGAAATGGCTCCTCCCCGTCCCTCGAATAATATAAGCCAACCCTTTCCCACAAACGACGTAATAAGTGATTATGATGATAACGACAATAGTACGATACGGACTGATTGCACTGATACTGTACGTCCTTTGAATGACACACTTTCCATAAAGAGTATGAATACACAAACAACCATGAGAATCAAAATATCGAACAAGTCAACCAAGAGGTATAAGAATCTAGTTGTCGACATTAAAACTGACTTGTTTCTTTTTGAAAGTGTTTATGAAAACTCGGTCGTCAAAAGCGCTCAAGTTCGGAAATGGAGACCTGATGTTGTAAGGGATGTGAAGAAAAATATTGCGGAGATACAATGCGTCGTGTTGGATGGTAGTGCAAGTCTAAACGTAGTTCAATCCTATAGTTTGGAAGATCTGAAAACCATAAGCACTAGCGATCTATTTGAGTTGGCTCAGGGTAACGATCCTGTTCAGCTCGTTCTTCAATGTATCAAAAAGCACTCTTTGTGTGGAGTGGTCGAAAAGAAACTAACAGGCATCGACCTTCCTAGAGCATCATTGAAACTTCGAAAAGGTTTGCCTCGCGCAACAACTTCAAACTATAAATCAAGAAGTGAACCATCGATTACAAAGCTTCCAGTTAGTACCAGGAGGTCTGGTCGGCCGAATCATATGAATCTTTCGGGGTTAGCTAATGCATCCTTTGGAAATACAGAAAATATAAGTAACAGAACAATTTCGCATGTCGATCACAACTCAAATTCGATGGTTGCCACTGATGGGGGAACAACGTCATATGATGATAAATCCCTCACGAAGCCGTCCGGATCTAGAACGGGAAGCGAGTCATTTTGTTTAGGGAACTACCTCCCGAAGTTCTCTCCGTATAAGATCACTCCTTTGACCAACGGAGAGTCAAAAAATAAGAATTATCCAAAACAAGATGGCAGCGATACAAAAAGTTGTAGAAATGATCTACCTTCTGTTTCTAATCCTAGCTTTCAACAGAGTAGCGTATCGACAGATCCCGCGCTACTTATGCTCCACCTGCTTCAACCTATCCTCTTATCCGCCTCACATAGTGTTCCTCTTCTTGGTGCTGAGAGTGGCAAAAGCCTTGCACCACGAAGATCTTCTACAAGTGATATCATTTGTAGTACACGCATACAAAAGGATAAAATAAATGAATTTAGAAGACTGTGTGGGTCGAAAGAAGGGTTACAACAGCAGAGTGGTGAGTCACTTCATAAACTAGAAACAACCTCTAACGTGGGGCCAGCATCATTAGTTGGAACAAAAAATGCTACATCTCAACTTGGATCAAACAGCCCGACTCCAAGAAGTAGCAAAAAGATAAAAAGTACCTATAAGATAAATCGATTTCTTCAGTTCGGTGCCAGTAGAAAGATGCACTCTGAGGGACCAACAAATGAATCCAATCCATTTTCATCTACCAAAAGCCCTTCTAATGGAGCTCAAGCCAAAAATCAAATTAACAGCAAGAATAACATTCCTCCGGTATCAGAAATTAATGTCATTAAGGGTAGCTCAAATCTAGAGCCACCATCGGTAAATGCACCAAATATCTCGCTATCGGGCGACCTTGTGAAGAAAGTTTTCCCCTACCATATTGTAATTAACGAAGACTTTCGCATTCTTCAAGTTGGGAACAGTCTTTCTATACTAGTGGACGAAGGTGAAATTATTGGAAGATGCATCAGTGAGATTTTAATGATAACTGGGCCAATACCTTCATTTGGAAATTGGAATTGGTCCATACTTGACAAAATGAAAGATAAGACAATTTTCCTAGAAGGTGTTCGTGAAAAATCTTATGACCAGAAAGCTAAAATCAAGGGCACAATCATTGAATTATCAAATGTACCTGAAAGACAGATTTTGCTTGCATTATTTCCAAACGTAAAAAACTTATCAGAGCTTGAGAGGATGAATTTGTCAATGACAGATCTACCTTTGCATAGCTGTCAACGCGAGGCAGTCCTTCTTGGTGAGCATAGCAAGTCTGAGATCAAATTGACAAATCATCTTGATCACCTACACAGAGAACTAATTGATTCGATGGAGAAACAGATTGAGGATCGTACTAACGAACTAGCCACTGCAAATATAAATCTGGAAAAAGCTAATGCCCAGCTAGCTATTCAATCAGCCAAACAGCTCCAACATTTTGCCTGCATGAGCCATGAGGTGCGTAAAGTTTTACAAGTACTTCCGAAGCTGTTGGAGTATGAGGTTACTATTATTATCATTAATTTTTCTCTTTTTCTCCCCTTCACCATTTTTGGTCAGCAATGACGAAACTCGACTTACAACCATTCTTCTTCTATGATACCGGTGTATCTCTTTCATTTAATATAAACATTACAGATACGTACTCCATTGAATTGTATTGTTGGTATGTCATCTTTATTGCTAGAAGACGACGGTCCAAGCATGGATCCAATGCACGCTGACTCCATTCGAATGATTAACACAAGCGGGGAGTTGTTGAGTGCTGTTGTTGATGATGTTCTTGATTATGCTAAGCTTGAATCAGGCAGTTTCGAAGTGGATATTGGGCTGACCAAACTGCAAGATACTCTTGATAGTGTTTTATACTCAATTACACAGAAGATGCAGGAAAAAAATATACGTATTCGGACTCATTTTTCTCCTACAGTGCCATTGTATCTTGAAACAGATTCTCGCCGGCTACAACAAGTATTGTTTAATCTGCTCGGAAATGCGGGGAAATTCTCCAAAATAGATAGTGTAATTGACCTGAGTGTAAGTCTGGTGAAGGCCTATAGGGATGATGAAAATAATGATACTATTCGATTTTCGGTTAAGGACTATGGAAAAGGAATCGATAAAAAAGATTTTGAAACAATTTTTCAGCCATTTTCTCAAGCAAGTAAAGAGACACAAAATGTGTACGGAGGTACTGGTCTTGGTTTAAGCATTACATCGAAACTAGTACATCGCCTTGGTGGAAAAATATCTCTTGATTCTGAGCTTGGCAAGTACGCTGATTTCACAGTCGATTTACCAATGAACGGAAGATATGTCGATATTCAGAAAATTTCAGGTTGCTTGAAAAGCACAACTATTATATTGATCGAGCCGAAACAGATATATGACTATTCCTTTACGCATTTCCCGATTAGAGAGGAATCCCTACCACTCGGTCCAGCTGTTATCGAGGTTTTTGGTCTTAACATTATTCGCTGTAACACTTTGAAGGAATTAAACGGTAAAATCTCAGCGAAGAACGATAGTAGACTTCACGAACACTTCACCCTCCTAATGCATGAAACTTTGTACGAAGTCTGTTCGTCTGAAAAACTTGACTCGATATTAGGTCAGCCAAAATGCTACTCCTTGATGACGTATGGACAGAATTTCTTGGTGGAAAAGACGAACGCTTGCCACTTTAAGTCACTAACTGGGCTCTTTCCAGCGACATTACTCGAAGCCATAACGAAACAAAATTCTACACAAAACCAGATGGAAATTAGTTGCCCAACGAGCTCAAAATTTGCAACAATACTACAGACTCCAGTTACTTCCAACGCCACGAAATTTACCAGCAAAGATGGATTATCGGCACCGCATCTCACTTCAGAAGGAAAAATGACATCGGCGTCGGCAAAAACAACAACAAAGAATCCTGGAAATATAACCAAGGTGTTACTCGGTAAACTTGATTTGAAAGTTCTGTACGCAGAAGACAACATCGTCAATCAAAAAGTTCTTGCTCGAGTCTTGAATCGTTATGGTATCACTGACATCACAATTGTGGATAATGGGAAAAAGGCGGTGGATATTTCTGCGAAAACGAAGTATGATTGCATTCTACTGGATATGCAAATGCCAATTATGGGTGGCATAGAAGCTTGTGAGTTAATAATGGATCGTGATCCAGACTCAAAAATAGTGTTTGTTACTGCACATGCTTTGGACGAATTTAAAGTCAAGGCCAAATCCGTAGGAGCGATCGGTTTTATTTCAAAACCTTTTCGAGTCGGGGACATCGATGAAGTTTTAAGAGAAATTTATACGTGATGAAGAGAACCAAGCTATCTACAATACATTTGTATCATCAAGCGACAGTCTATTTTCTACAATAGTAACATCTCAGGATTCCTCTATTTCGGCGAGAGCTCGGACATGGGTTACGCTTCTTGTTAGAGCACCCACTATGAACGGAAGCCCGAATACGGTAGATATCGATAGTAGCAAAGAACAAATTTATTCTGACAAAATAATTCAAAATTTCAAGCCATTTAGTGAAGAACTTTTGTCTGTAAATTACTGCGACGGTTTTGGGTGCGAACTTGTGCATTATTTTTAGCTTACCTGCACTTCGTCAAATGCAATTTGTTTCTGTCTTGAAGTATTTATTCGGTGCCTTTTCTCTCTTCAAGAAAAGGAGATGGTACATCATCACGTACCCGTTAACCTTTATCGTGATCATACGCTACAAATATTACAATATAAAAAAGAACTTTTTCAAATCACATACATGTATGTGATAAGTGCGGTCAAAAACTTTTCAGAATGTAATTTTTTTTACATTACATTTTTTATTTTATTAAGTGGTACTAGCTAACTTAGTAGTAGTTATTTCAGATTTACAAATCTGTTACTAGCTTTTTTCTTTTTAAATTACAAATAAATTGATAGTATTCCCCGGCCCAAAGCAATCCGATATCTACACAAATTAATATTATTATTATTTCGGGACAATATAATAATAATTTAGGAAGGTGCCTGTTCGATTAATTTATATGTCTGAAATGTCCGTCGAACAACAGTACGGACATCCTCTACTCCATGAAGAGTTGTCAGGAATCGTTCTAATTTCAATAGCTCGGTATCATTTCGGTCATCGAACCATGATTCAATTGGTATCCCATTGTCGACTTGGTACCCAAATGCATGAGGGGAGTTATCGACCAGAACCGACTTCTTCAGGTCTCTTCCTAAGACGTTTAGGTCCTTCAAGAAGTTCCCTTCCACAGAAAGGCAAGAGTCACGAAACATTCGGTGTTTGATATACTTGTGATCTGGAATAGTAGAATGGAAAGGAATAATCATTAGACATTAATTAAGTTGTGTGTACTGAGAAGTGATGTGTACCGCACGACAAAGATGAAGAATTCGAAATAAAAAGAAATATATAAATTTCACACAATAACGTCGATCGATCCGATCAAACATTCTCTTCCAGTACAAAGTTATTTTAGTTCTTCTTCTTCTTCTTACCTGGATCAATGAGATCGAGCAATGCGTCAGCGTATACTTGCTGGCTTGCTGTAAATACAATAACCTCAAATTTTTTGCATATCTTTTCCAGAAATTCTGTCAGATGGGGTCTCAAACGAACATACACTTGATATGTCATTCCGTGAAATTCCACGGGGAAGGTTAAATCAGCGTTATCACAGGCCTCAACGGTACAATGAACAAGTGTTTCATCTAGATCAAGGACGAGTGAGATAGGTTTCGCATTAATATCCTTAGACGGTAAGACAGCCGTTGGACACAATGACTTGACATTTTCGTAGCTTGGTAGCGATTTGATAAATGCGTATGGGTTAAATTCATCCTCTTCTTCTTCCTCTTCTGATCCCTGTGAGGAACCTTCGTCCGCTTCAACTAAGACAGCATCTTCTGGTTCGTCATCTAATTGATGTGCTAAGTCTACCACTACATCCTCTTCCGTT
>FMBT01000413.1:0-124724 GCA_900095095.1 Fragilariopsis cylindrus CCMP1102
CAAAGCAGGCAGAATAATGGCAACAGTAGGAGGCACGCACATATTATTACACAATATTCTAGCACACTATATGTGGTTGATAGTTCACCAAACCTATATGGCGCTGTCCTCTGCAACTCTTTCATACAAGTTATGTTGTTGTTCATTTCTGACCAAAATCTGGTTGTTTTTTACTTCCACAACAGCATAATGAATTTCAAAGCATACCCATATCTTTGTTAAAAAAAATTAATACAGCTTGTATTTGTTACTGTCATTTCTATATATTTAAAATAAGAAATAAACATACCATCCCACACTACACAGTAAGATTATAGCCCAAAACACAGCTCTTCATTATCATGATTGACACATACCACCAGGTAATTAGAATACAGAATGATTCACTGTCCTCACTAGGACATACTACTTGTGAATTGAAAGCATCATCATCCCAACCACCATTATTCTGGATGTAATTGCAGTTTACCCCTTTTCTCAAAAATATCTCATATTTAAAAGCAATCAAGGACTGTAATTAAAATAGTCACTGTTGGTTGGAAAATGCTCAGACAACATTTTTGACAGGAACATCCACATGAATACTCATAATATAAACTAACCCACCTAAAGCCCCCATTATTAGGGCCTCTGGTTCACATGGTACATTACAAAATATGTTAGTGGTTAGCTAAATAGGTAAATTTTTGGTGAAGAAAGAAACCCCCTGTTCACCAATGTTATCTGACAGACATATAAAGATTAATTATGTTATGGGTTCCATTACTTTATCTTCTGGAAAAGTTCTTCTTGCAAAAATCAACTAGTAACATGGTTTGAAGGCAGGCTAGTCATTGTACATGAATGTGTGCATAACCTGAGGGAGCGCCTACAACATATGTCTGGACCATTATTTATTCACACATACATGGTAAGGTAGAGGAACTCTCCTTGACCAAAAAGAAGCATTCTCCTGGAAGTTCTACCCTACTTTGTGTCCTAAACAAGATATCTCATAAAAAGATGGTGTGTGCTGTGTGTGAGCCTGCATTGTGAGATACCAGTAGGCTTAGGAGACTAATGGATATAATATTTCTCCATTCAATAGGTCAATTGTAAACTTCATAGTCAATTTTTCCAGAAAAATGACCTTTAGGTGTACATAGTTGATGCTAAAGTTGTTACTATATACTAGAATAACAATTACTAGTAAATTGGCATGATTTAGTTTTTATATTCGTACGTGGAATCATAAAAAATACTTCTCCGCGAGGTTACTGTAAGTTACCTGTGTTATTTGTTAACGAGGTAGACTGTAACTGATCGCGTGCGCGATAGTGATTCTCTAACGCATACACGCACTACTGCATATTGTTCACAAAAATTAGGGTATCTTCCACAAAACGGTATTCTCATGAATCTCACATTTTCGTTATCTCCTGCCTCATGATGATACTGTAGTTCTGATCGGTGGTGCATCAGTTCCATTCTTTCTCCATAGCACTCAATTTCTGTACAGTAACCACTAGAGTACTGATACTGATACAGTATCATGATAAAACCTACTATTAGTACTAAAAGCAAAAGCAGCACTACTTATACGAAAAGCAAAAGCAAAAGTAAAAAGGGTAATCATTATAATGATGTATTAGAAGCTGTAACAAAACGTTTACCAAAATTGAAATCACCCATTGATCCATCGTATTCATGTGGAAAAAATGTACAAGATTTATATTTTTATGATCAAACAGCATATGCTTCTGCATTATTTGCACGATCCGCATTTGATGCACAATATCTATTAGATCTTGATCCTATTAATGGTGTTAATGGTAATATTAATCCATTGTCAATACGTGAACTTATAGCAAAACGTTCATTGAATGAATTAGAACAATCCTATAATACTGTGATCAATGAAGATATACCAAATGGTATCCAAAATACAATAAAAAATGCTGAAAATACTGTTAGTACAACAATAAATAAAGCTGATAGGAGTATTCGAGAATCAATTAAAGAATCATTTACTAAAGGACTAGGCACAATCATAGAAAACGGACATTCAGCATGGATGTCAACACTTGATCCAAAAGAAATGAATACGCAACAGATAAGAAAATTAAAGAAAACCATTCCGTCCAAGAGTATTATTAGTTTATTATCATCTACAGGTACAGGTACAGGATGCTATGTACCATCTGAATTGTCTGTTATAAATAATACATCAATGAGAGAAATGAAAAGACAATCATCAATATCAAGAAGGAAACTTGCATATGCGTCAGAAGTAGAAGAATCCGAGGAATTACTATCAAGACAATCATCAACATTATCATTATTATCATCAAGACGACAACAATTTTTAAAATTATCAACTAGTACACGAACTAAAAATGATTATGATTATAACGAAGAAGATGATTATAATGAAGTAGATGAAGATGAAGGATCTGATGACGAAGATGATGACGAAGATGAAACTGCATTAGCAATGGTACCGTCGATCAATACATTTACATCATCATCCTCGACATCATTTGCTACTCCAGAGAAGAAGAAGAAGATGACGGAATTAATAACTACGGTAGTAGGTAGTGGCGAAATTAACGATAATGGCGGAACAGGTAGTGAATGTGGTAGTGATATCGATACTGATATTGATATTGATGCTTATATTGATACTGATATCGATACTGATATCGATATCGATACCGATGATGACTATGATGAGGGATTTGAACAACAATATGTTCCTGGTTCATTCTTTAATGAATTATTTTACAACGAAAACAATAAGGCAGAGGAAGAGGAAGATGTAGATGAAGGTGATGATAATGAAAGTTGCACTTCTATTAGTAGTAGTAGTAGTAGTAGTAGTAGCAAGAATGAAACATTACCATTGTCAAAATTAACAAAACAGCAGCAACAACAACAACAACAGAGTAGTAGTAGTAAAAAAGCATCTAAATTATTTCGTAATATTGATACATTCCTTACAAAGAAAAGAAAGAATCAAAAAGAAAATCGTAAAAAATTATCATTACTTTCATTTTGGACAGGTGGAAGAGAACATCGTAAATTTACTACCACTACAATTACTACTACTTTGAAAAAGGGCAACTATACCAAACAAGACGACAAAGAATCAAACAGTAACAACAAGAAAATTATTACTGATACCGATGACAAACGAGATGACACTGTTGAGGATGGTAATGGTAGTATTGTATCATCGTCATCGTCATCATCAGATGGTGATGAGGACTGTGGTGGTATCGCTCTTATTTACGACAGTGATAACAATAATAATAATAATAATAACAATAATAATAGTGATAGTAATAGTGATAGTGATGATAATAGTGATAGTGGTGAAGATTGTGGTCCATTATTTATTCAATTCGTTCGGTGAAAGTGTTGTTAAGTGTTAAGTGTCAGTTTGTCCTAAACTAAACTAAAACAAGAATGGAGAATTGAAAACCAGCCAAGCAAGCAAACAACTAACTAACGGGACTTCACTTTCATTCAAGGATAGATCAGGATAAATAGAAGAAAAAAGAAAACACGAGCAGAGATAAATATATATCCTAATGATAGCAAGTGATTGTACCCGTACCGTACCGTAGCAGTCCAACAATTCATATCCAAATTATATTCAAATCATATTCAGTTCAAATCTTGTCTACAGTAGAATAAATGAATGTGTTCCTAAATAAGCGTGAAACGAGAAATATAAAAATAAGCATGAAACATGAAACAACCGGTTAAATTCCAATAGAACCATAATATAATCGATCAAAAATCAAATCAAATCAAATACAACACGAGTACAGTAGATAGAATAATGACGAAATACACGGACGCACACACATGCATCCTTTTTAATCTGCAAAACATATAACAAATAATATTGTATTCGTTTCAGAAAAAATTCATGTACAAGTTAAGTAGGGATTATTTATTTATTATCGAATCATATTTCTTCTATTCTTGATGCCACTACCCTTCCCCCTTTTGCAAGAAACGTTTATATTATTAATAATTAATATAATATGAAAAGTTTCTTTCTTTCTACCTTTTTCTTTGATTCATTATCATTCTATTTGTTCCATTATCATTCATTCATTCATTCGTTCGCTCCCAAGCGGAACGCACTTCCTTCTTGACTACTATCATCGATGTTGTCGCTGCTGCTGCTTTTGGACGGTGGTGAATTATTATTCCCCGCTTTATCGTCATCGTCATCGTCATCGTCATTGTCATTGTATTTATATTTCATTCATTATTTCATTAGTTCGCCCAAGCGGAACGAACTTCTTGACTACTATCGTCGATGTCGATGCTGCTTTTGATGGTGGATTGTTATTATTCTCCGCTTCATCGTCATCATCGTTACCAGTACAAGGATAAGATGATCCCTTATTTATTATAATAAGAAAGAAAATAAAATTAGCGTACGGTAGTGTAGCCGAAAAAAGACAAACAATAAGTAAATTGAGTGAGACAAGTCGAGTCTACTAGGAGTCAAGACGAGACGACTAGAGTCGTCGATACAAAAGAAAACGAAAAAGGAAGGACTCTAATTACTGTACATATATAGTACTCTCGATCGCACGTACTATACTGTAACTCACGTCCTCATGTCCTCACGTCCTCACGTGTACTGCACGTCCTCATGTACTCACGTGTATGTACTACTGTATTGCACGTCGTACATTACTCACCTTTTTCCAATTTGGACAACGATGATTTAATTCTACACCATTTAATGCTGTTTGAATATGCAATCCACATCCTTTCCATGTTGGTTTATTACAATTATTACAACCAACTTTTATACACATAATGAATCGACGAATGAATGAATGAATAAATGATGATACTTTATGTAATGAATGAATGAATGAATTCTAGAATCGATTGATGATTGATTCATTCGATTCTTCCCTTCGATTCGTTAGCAATTACTTCCTCCAGATAACGCTAAATACACCCGTGCTATCGTGAGGAATTATTAGAAGATAAAAGATTGTTGTACCCTTATAATCTTCGTAGAATCTTCGCTTATTTTTATTTTTTTCGTACATTTATGCATTTTGAGGGTAGATGTTTAGGGTTCAACGCGCTTTTATCCTTTAACAATTCATGGCAATAGCACGCTTAATTTTAACGTTATCTGGAGGAAGTACGTATGGAAGAAGGATTGAATTAATTGTAATTGCTCGTCTGGACTACTGTATCTTAACCTCGGCGAATTAAACAAATTATTAAACATTACAAATATTACCCTGGTACCCTTACTCGCGCGAGGCATTGGTCATCAAAAAAAATCATATAAGCAATCATTAAGCTTAATGAAAAATTATTAGGCTTAACGAAAAATCATTAGGCTTAATAGAACAAATTTCAGCCTGGAACTAGTTATTAATATAAGAACTAAATCATGCCCAAATTTTACTAGTATTTGTTAGTCTAGTAAATAATAACAACTTTAGTATCAAATATATACACCTAAAAAGTCAATTTTTTGGAAAAATAAACCATGAAGTTTACAATTGACCTATTGGATGGAGAATTCTTATATTCCTTAGTCTCCTAAGCCTACTGGTATCTCTCAATGTAGGCTCACACACAGCACACATCAAATAACCCCCAAAAATGGCCCATTTGCAGTGTTTTGTGGACATACAGTACACTCAAAAGGGTGAATCATCCCAAAATATATGGATGAGGTGCACTATATATTCCAAAGGGGACTTACTCCTGGTGCTTTGTGTTGATGATCCAGCTTAGGTGTGCACAAAGGTGGAAAAACCTGTTTTGGGGCCTAAATGGCCCATTTTGTGGTTAATGCTGCCCTACAACTTCATAACCTCCATAGAAACCTAAGCATTATGAGGACCTTATAGGTATAGGTATAATTGATGCTAGAGCACCCAACCCAGAAGATGTTGCTGTCTGCAACACTTTCAAATGAGATATTATTGTTGTTCATTTTGATCAAAAATCATTTTGTTTGTGTGCCTTCCACAACAGCAGATTGTAATTTATTCAACAACCACAGGAACAAAAAAGTGGTAGAAGGCAACTACAATGTTCTAATACACTATGCAGATGCTAGTGCACCCAACCCAGAAGGGGGTTGTCTTCTGCAACCCTTTTAATTAAGATATTGTTGTTCATTTCTGGTCAAAAAACTTGTTGTTTGTGTGCCTTCCACAACAGCAGATTGTAATTTATTCAACAACCATAGGAACAAAAAAGTGGTAGAAGGCAACTACAATGTTCTAGTATACTATAAGAATGCTGGTGGACCCAGTTCAGAAGGTGCTACCCTCTGCAACACTTTCAACTGAGATATTCTGTTGACCATTTATGGTCAAAATCTTGTTGTTTGTGTGCCTTCCACAACAGCAGATTGTAATTTTTTCAACAACCACAGAAACACAAAAGTGGTATAAGGCAACTACAATGTTCTAGTATACTATAAGAATGCTGGTGGACCCGGTTCAGAAGGTGCTATTCTCTGCAACACTTTCAAATAAGATTTTGTTGTTCATTTTGATTGAAAATCATGTTGTTTTGTACCTTCCACAATAGTAGAATGTATTTTACTCAACAACCACAGGAACAAAAAAGTGGTAGGAGGCATGCACAATCTTGTAGTATATTATATAGTATACCATGTGGAAACTAGTGGACCCAACTCAGAAGGTGTTGACCTCTGCAACCCTTTCAAATGAGATAATTTGTTGTCCATTTATGTTCATCAATCAATCTTGTTGTGCACTTTTTCTTTTTTTCTCTTAAAACTGAACACAAACAAAGGTGTTGCTACAGCCTCCATTACAACAGTATTACATCATCTTACTGCAACTACCCACAGGTAGCTAGGTGGTGCGGTGGATACAGAAAGATATTTGTGTTGATGCAGTTAAAAAAAGTGAAATGAATTTCATTCTATAACCACAGGAACAGGGGAGCCGTAGGAGGCAGACACAATGTTCTATTACTCTATGTGGATGTTAGTGCACACAAACCAACTGGCTCTGTCCTCTGCATCCCCTTCATATGGGATATTTTGCTGTTCATTCCTAATCAAAATCTTGCACAACAGCGAAATGAATTTCAAAACATACCCATATCTTCCATTTGGTGTCTGCTGCATTGAAACACCAACCAACCATCTCCATACTACTTTTGTTAAGAGATAAAATAATACAGCTTGTATTTGTTAATGTCAGTTCTATATATTAAAATAAGAAATAAATACACCATCCCACACTACACAGTAAGTAAGATTATTATAGCCAAAACCACAACTTGTTGTTATCTTTACTTACTCATACCACCAGGTTAAGTAGAATATAGAATTGATTCACTGTCCTCACTAGGGCATATTATTTGTGAATGGAAAGCGTCATCATCCCAACCAACCATTATTTTGGATGTAATTGCAGTTTACCCCTGTTGTTTTCAAAAATATCTAATTTTATAAAAATCAATTGAGGGCCATAATTAAAATAGTCACAGTTGGTTCCACACCAATCTCTTCAATAGTTTGTATCACTTACATGCTAGTTGTGCTGTCCTGTGGACTTCTAGTAGTCTTAAATGATGTGTCCCAACAAATTGCTTGGATTTGTAGATTTGTGTATAGGATAGATGATGTAGGAGGTTTGAGTGAGAGCTGCAAATCCTGGAAAAAAGGGCGCTTCACTCTTTTTCTGTTGTAGGTGCAAAGAGGTGCGTGCACAATAGTAGAAATGGTTGCAGTGACAAGTCAGCATTTTAGCAGTTAAAATGCCAACTGGAGGTTAGCCTAGCTAATTAGAGAACTGAAAGTGCACCTCCATTACTTCAATTCACCTGCCACATGAACTGCTATCTTTCCTCCTAACGGATAGATGCTAATAACTCACAATGTTTTAGCACAAACTTAATAATACAATAATAATAGAATAGAGCATCTAGTTATTTCAAAACATTAGGCACTTTATCAGGAACTAGCCTGCTGAGGAAAGCACTTACCAATTCATTCTGTACATTTGTACAAGTATCTAACATGCATTTGCACCATCAAAATAGAATATTAATATATAAAATTCACATATTTGATCTTGGTAGTTCTGTTCTATACAGCAATGTGCATTTGTTGGTACGTAAAATAAATAAAGTTGCACCCATCAGCAGCAGCAATGTGCAATAATGCTACTAGAACAAACATAAAATTAGAAACTTGATCTTATTATGAGTGAGAGGTGCATGTGCTAGAAACAATCAGCATCCACAACCACAGACTGGACTTGATGTGATTCCACCAATTGGGACTGTGAAGTATAAATTTATAAATGGATTCAATTGGACCATGTTATACGATTATGAAGATTATCCATTGCAATAATATATTATTGTGTAAAGATGCTAGCTTACAGGGCAATACACTACTAGCTTCAAACTAAAGACAGTCGTTGCTTTGCTAAACAAAATAGATCCTAATTAATTTTGAAGTCCTGCAGAATGATCATAGTACCCCCCCCCCCCCCCTCCTCACCCCTCCTACCTGCAATACTACTACTACTGCTACTGCTACTATACTACTGCTACTACTATAACCCTCTTCTACTGCTACTAGTGTGTACACACCAATATCTATCGAGATTGCTGCTGCTGTGGAAAGAATTTTATTGATTTATCTATCTATTTATATTGTTCTTCAGATCCTGTACATCGTACAAATGTATGTAACGTATGTGCAGGCTAGCTAGCTAGCTACTACTTCGTTGTTATTTGTGGAAATGTAGTTTTTTTCAACAAGCTACCTGCGAAGAAATACTTTCGCTTCGACGTGCGAAAGCGTAATGTTTCTTTGGGGTAGGGAGTTGAGTTATACTGACACGACTAGACCTTACCTGTCGAATTGAAGGAAAAAGAAATTCGGTAGTGCGAAATAGAACGACTGATTCATCCAGTTTTCTTGTTTCATCCATCCATCCATTCATGTATTCATCTATCCATCCGATGAAGAAATCTAACGAGCCAGCGAGAGAGAGAGTAGATCAGGTCATATCGATTCAATTCGATGATTCGATTCATTCCACGATGGATGTATGGACGTGATTTTGGTTAGTCAGTTAGGTAGCCGGTTAATTGTCGCGACACAAAGACACAAACGTTTGAACCAATAAAATAATGTCTAACACATACCGGAAGGTAAAAGAGAACAACGTGTGCAGTACTGTTTAAAAGAAAAGAAGTGTATGTACCACCGTCTGCATGTACTGGTCGACATAATATATCACATCATATCATATCATATCATATCGTTTCATATCGTAGATGGAGATAGGTATGACGATATATTCGATACTGTCCTCCGAAAGAAAAGAAGTGTGGGAAGAATTTCATCATGTGTCATTACTGGTAGATGGATCAGCCGATCAATAGATGAGATCCAATCATAGAGTTGCCAACTGATCAATTCTGGATATACGAATAATCAAACTAAACCAAACCAAACCAAACCAAACCAAACTTAATCAAATCAAATACACCCTCGTCGTCCTCTCAGAAAACTCAGGTAGATGCAGTTTGTTTATATGGAAATTATATCTATCTATTTATCTACCTATCTATCTTGTCGACACCAAATTCGTTACTACTCACCACTTGCATGATTATTTATTTGTTGATTTGATGAGAAGGGGAACGAATAGTTTGTTTTTGTTTTGTTTTTGCGATGTTAAGACTGAGAAGGGGACAAATCAGTTTTTTTGACTCTTGCTGGTTTTGTTCGAGAGCGTTCGTACTCAAGGTAACAAAAAACAGAATGTTGTTTTGTCAAATGAGTAAAAGTATCTTTTTTTAGATTCAGGATAGGACGGGTAGAACGGAATAGAACAGAACAAAGAACGACTGTTACGGGCTCCCAACTCCTCTTCACTCCGCTCCCATCAAGTAGTGTAAATTGAATGATATTTGCTTCGTGCCTGCCTAACGTCGTAACCTGCCGCCACTTTCTCTATCTCTCGTCTCAGTGTACAAGATGCTATCACTATTTTGCATGCCGTCACACATTCCATCCACACGATAATTTCTTCGTTTGTATGTTTGCTTGTAATTGTAATTGTAACGTAACATAATGTAACGTAAAATTATTTCCCGTATTATGGATTAGTCCCTTCTTCTTTCCTCCCCACTTAGAGAGAGAGAGAGAGAGAGAGAGAGTGAGAGAGTTCCACATGCCTAGTAGTAGCTAGTAGCAGCAGCAACGGATCTAATCTAATCTAATCTAATTTCATTCTTGTCGTATTTCGTATTTGCAATCGGCTTCGATCCGATCCGATCAGATCTGATCGTCAATGCTCTACTTTCAATAATTCTGTCTCTCTTCCATCGCTCATCGGCTGGTATCCCTACAGTATGTGCTTTAGCAGAAGAGCATCTATATCTAGTGCTTTAGCAGAAGAGATTCTTTATCTACGGACGCCGTTACATTGATGGATCTGATTGCATATCTACTAGTATGCAGTGCATACCGGTATCTGATTGATGGATAACATGGATGTGTAGAAAAGAAGAAAAAGAGCATGATCACAGCCATCTTTTTTTGATGTCGTATGTCTCGCATTTTGATTGATTTTACTTGTGACGTGTCAGTTAAAATGTTAAGAAAGGGAACTATAGAAAATTAAATAAGATGATTAAAGTTCTATTTTTGCAACAATATTGACGCTTAAAATGGAAATTTGTTTAAAAATAGAATTCTCGTAAATCTAAATAGGAGAGCTCGTACTTAGACCTCGTATGAAAAGGGAACATTTTTTTAAATTTCACTGTGAATGATAGTAAATTGTGTCCCGCAGAACATATGATTCCTAATATTAATCGAGGATGTCATGCCATCTAAATGACCTCACTCTTTACACGGTATTAGTTTTCTTGACAACATCGAGGAACACAACAGCACTCTTTTCACAACAACGGCATCGACAACAATTTGAATCTTGTCGTCACGCCACTTTCGTATATCGTCGATAACAAACACAGAAACAGAACGTCAAGCATATCGTAAGATTAATATGATGAGGTTGAAAATGGGAAAGAAACATAAAGACAAGGTAAGTTTGTCAAGTCATTAACCAACAGCATCACGGTGTGTACGACACGACACAACACAGACGACGTTGTCGTCGTCGAAGGATTTAAATTTTTTCGTTGTCGATCGAAGGAATTTTTGTTTGATCATTCGTAATTAGAGTTAGTGTTATTTTGTTTTTCGCCGTAATTTTGGATTTTGTGATTTGGATTTATATTTTTTCAAGATTCCATATTCCATTTTGTTTATTCCCCACCTTGTTGTCCGTTAGTTTCATTTGCACGTGTCCTTGATAATACGGTCACCCACAACTGTCATACCGTAACGCTTGGAAAACATAACATTGTTTAAATAATAATATCAATACAGTACCGGTAGCGATCCACCACACGCGCCAAATTTTGTTTACATACGTCGAATTTAATATGTTCAACGTCAACAATCGACGAATAAATCTGAATCTTTGTCTCGTGCGTGCCGGACTAACGAATGGTCACATTCTAGTATGGATCAAGAAGAAGAGATAAAAATGTTAATACGGTAGAAGAGACAAGAGAGATAATAACGATCATCATTATATGACACAACCACAAGATTAGCAAGACAAGACAAGAGCAAGATGAGTCGTTGTAACAACAAGAACAAGAGTAGTGGTAGTGGTAGTCATCGTATCCTTCGTCGACGTGCATCAACAGGAGAAGTATTCACGAAAGGTGTATCAAGTCATCAGTCATCTCCAACAAGTGTCCGTGATACAAAATCTATGAATAGCAACAGTAATGCTGCATCATCATTTGATGAAGCATTTAAGAATGGTACAATATTACCATACTTTCTTGATACAGCAGTTAGATCATTTGATGGATTACTTCAATCAGGACAGCATCAAGCCCAGCATCAACAGTCGTCGTCGTCGTCGTCATCGTCGTCATCATCGTCACCGAAGCGAATACGATCTAAATCATCTAAACGTATACGATCATATTCATTAGGTGATCTTACAATACAACATCATCAACAACATGATGAAATTGAAATTCAACAACATAGTTTTAATTACGATGGTGCTGCTGCTTTTGATTACGATGCTATGGAGGTGGATGCGGATGAAAACGATTATAACTATCAGAATGAAGCAGCTTCTTCTTTCTTTCTACCAGCACTTCCGAGCTCATTCTCTTTTGATGAAGACTCTCAACAACAAGAAGATTCTGAAAGAATAAGACATCAAAGACTACATATATCACTTCGAAGAATACCACTACAACATTATGATTATGAACGTGCATATAATGGTTATCAACCCTTAGCGTTATGGACGATGGTACGACATAATATGAAAACAATAGCAATATCAATATGAATATTAGTTTTGCTCGCTTCAACGAGCAAAAACAACCTCCAAAGTCCAAAACCAAAAGTTCGCATGTACAATACTTACCTTCCCTGTACGGCAAGCCGATCGATTCATTCGTTTCTTGTCCTCATCGTCGTCCTTCTCCCGTAAATTCATGTCATGTCATGTCATGTCATTCCTTGGTTTGCATACATTGCATTACATACCTGTTTATTCGTCTCTATCCCGTCCCGTTCGCCTCCCTCGCAAATAACAACCACACCACAACCATCATCCTTTGTCTCTTTTCTTCTTCAATTTTCATAAACGTAAAATCTCACCTACATACCTTCCTTTCCCTTTTTTTTTGTTTCGATAATAAACACAAAACATATACAAAACATAACATAACTAACAGGGCGGTAACGATTCATCATCGGCAGATACATCATCACCACCACCACCACCACAACAAGCTGCTGCTGCTGCTGCACGAACAGCAAGTAGTAGTTCTACTTCCTCAAGTAAAGGTGGTGGTAGTGCAAATAATATGAAATTAACATCGTCTTCCGGTTCAATCAAGACTGGTGATGTTCCTCCACAAGACTCGTCAAAGCCTGCACGTTCATCTTCTTCCTCTGGATCCGGTAAAGGACAACAAGAATTAGAACGTGTACACGTTCAACATCCTGGTGCGGATCGTTCTGCTTTAAAAGAATTACCTGCATTACGTGACGCACCACCTGCCAAACGTGAAGAATTGTTTATTTTAAAATTAAAATTATGTTCAGTAATTTTTAGTTTTGATGATCCAATGGCAGACAAACGTGGTAAAGATATGAAACGTCAAACTCTATTAGAATTAGTTGATTATGTTAATACACCTGCTGGACAAAAAATATTTACTGAATCAGTTATGGGTGATTTAATGATGATGGTATCATCTAATGTATGCCGGGCATTACCACCAGCAACAGACGATTTTGATCCCGAAGAAGATGAACCAGTGTTAGAACCAGCATGGCCACACCTTCAAGTTGCATATGAATTCTTTTTACGTTTTATTGTGTCATCTGAAGTAAATGCCAAAGCAGCAAAAAAATATGTGGACCAAAAGTTCTGTTTACAATTAGTTGAATTATTTGATTCAGAAGATCCACGTGAACGTGATTACCTTAAAACTATATTACATCGAATTTATGGTAAATTCATGAGTCATCGATCCTTTATTCGACGTGCAATATCAAATGTATTTTATAGATTTGTTTATGAAACAGAACGTCATAATGGTATTGGTGAATTATTAGAAATATTAGGTAGTATTATTAATGGTTTTGCTATACCACTCAAGAAAGAACATTTACAGTTCCTTGTACGAGCATTAATTCCATTACACAAACCAAAATGTGTTGCATTGTATCATCAACAATTATCATATTGTATTATACAATATGTTGAAAAGGATGCTGATACTGCAACTCCCATCCTTAATGGTTTCTTTAAATGTTGGCCATGGTCATCATCAGGTAAACAAGTTATGTTTTTAAATGAATTAGAAGAAATCTTGGAATTATTAGGTGCTGATCAATTATCACAAGTCAGTGATATGTTATTTACTAACTTAGCACGTTGTTTAGATTCGGATCATTTTCAAGTCGTGGAACGTGCATTATTTTTATGGAATAATGAACATCTTGTTAATTCTGGTTGTTTAAGTAGATTAAATGCACAAGCTGTATTACCAATAATTTATGGTCCACTCTACAAGAATTCATCTGGACATTGGAATGCAACAGTGGAAGGTCTTGCACAAAATGTATTAAAAATGTATATGGAATATGATTTAGTATTATATGATCGTTGTACAGCAAATTATTTTAAGGATGAAGAAGAAGCAAAACGTAAACTAGTAGCAATTGAAGATCGTTGGACATCAATTGAACATATTGCATCCACTAATACACCATCAATTTCTGTCAAATAAATGAAATTAATGAAAAGACGTACGTGTGTATAAGTTTCATTTTACAACGAACAACAAGATCATGAGTATTTAAACCGGACGTACTTACCGTCCCGTTCTTTCTCGCCTACATTTTACTGATCAATCACCATCCAATCAAGAATGAACTGAAATGCAAATGAATCACCATTCTTTCCCTTTTCTCCTTCATAATACTACCTACTTTTAACTCCATCAAAATAAATAATTTATAATCAATAAATACTATAGTAAAATATAAATAAACTATCATTTCATATATCTACAATACACTACACTACACTACACTAACCTACTACTACAAAAAACTTCGTACGTATAATAAGGCCGATCAGCGGTAAGTACGTTTTTCACGAAAAAAATTCGCACGAATGAAAGTTTCGGGGGACTGTAAATACATTGAGAGAGAAAAAACGCCCCCAATAGATCGCGCGCGAGCAAAATTAATGTTTTAAACTACAGTAATATAATTTTATTACCGGACGCTCCTGATACCTAAAAACATTTAAAATAGAAGTAGAATAACAACATAAATTCTCACGAAATACGTAGTTTATTATTAGTCGACTGAGTCGATTGAGTCTACTTCGAGTTGAGTCGATAAATGTACAGTAATTATAATTTCTTCGGGTTTTCATCTCCAACGCAACAATGCATGCAATACACTACTAGTATTACCACTGCTACAAGCAAGTACCGCCAACCTTCAAGAAAGTTCAGCGTTCTTGTTCCATTCCGTCGCAAATTAGTAATACAGTACCGTTGCCGTAACCGTAAACAGATTCAGATACAGAAAACAGCAAACAGCAAACAGCAAAGATCAACGACAATAATCAAATAACAGTAGGAAAGAAAAAATAATACTGAGCTATTATTAGCTATTGATCTATTAGCTATATCTAATAGCTAGCTCGCAAGATACAACGACCACCACCACTTCTTTGTTTCACAGTACTGTACATAATTATTAGTAATGTCATCGTCCTCATCGTCCTCATCGTCGGCATCGTCTGCAGCTAATGCGACGTCTAATACGACATCTAATACGACGCCTAAGTCTTCGTCGTCTTCGTCTTCTTTTTCATTATCGTCTTTATCATCATCTACATCTACATCTACATTAATAAAAGATGAATTAAAAAAACAAAATAATATAATTCAAAAACAAAATAATATTCTTATAAAATTATTAATAAATAATGATATAAAAGAATTAACTAATACAGTCATTTCATTAAAAGAATCAATTGGTGTATATTTAGAAGAAGATACAGAAGAAGATACAAAAACAGAAACGACGAGAGGCACAGGCACAGGTGCAGGCACAATAAGCATTCCTCGTTTTACTGCTACTCCGTTCGTGACAGTAGATGATGATGAGGATGATGAGGATGATGATAACAATAATAGTAATAGTAATAGTAATCCTGAAAGACAGCTGCTGCGACAATATCAAGTAGAGCAACAACAGGCAAAACAACAGGCAAAGCAAAGCGTAGAGCAGCAACAGGCTGACAAGCAACACGTAGACGAGCAGGTGGCTGAGCAACAACGAAAACAGGCTGATGATGAGAAAAGTAGTGTAGAGCAAAGTGTAGTAGTAGATCCACACGTAGACGAGCAGCAACAGCTGCAGGCAGTAGAGCAACACCTAGAGCGACAGGTAGAACCACAGCAGGCAGAACAACAGCATGCGGATCATCAACAAAACGATGTGAATGTTGTTGTTGTTGAAGAAGATGAAGAAGAAAATAATAGTAATGACAATTACAATGATGATAGTGGTAGTGGTAGTGGTAGTGGTGGTAACGATAACGATAATAACAATGACAATACCACTACTGACCATACTACTGACAATGAGAATGATAACGAGAATGATGATGTAGTAGTACTAAAGCGAATGATGGAAAAATATTTGGCATCATTACCAATTCCACCTAGTATAATATTTCGTTGTAAGTATGAATATCGTTGTTATATTGTTTTATCAAGATTAGTAAAAATGAATTTACGTAATCCATTTTATAGGACTATTCCAAATAATAATGTGAATCATCCAAATAATGGGGTGAATCGAAATAATCCAAATAATAATAATAATAATGAAATTGATAATGATAATGATGGATATCATATATTTCTATTTACGATATCCACAATATTAATTATAGCCTATATGGGAAGTGATGATATCATTTTAATTCATTTTGATCATGAAACTACCTATAATTCGATATTATTTTTATGTTCAATATTTGTATTATATAGAATTGGTTTTTTAGGTACCTATTGGAAATTTTATAAATTAAAATGTGATAATAAAATATGGTATGATTTAAAAAATGAAGATGATAATACTACTACTATTGCACCAAGTGATAATATCAACAACAACAACAACAACAACAATAATTATCCTCCTAACGCTGCCGCTGTCGTTGTCGAATTTAATTCTGAATATGGAAAAGATTTTCTGGATTAAAAAAAAATAGAATAGAATAGAATAAAATATTATGCTATGCTATATGGAAATGAAAACGATTAGGTTTATGATTTATGATTTATGATTCGTTGGGTAGTGCAGTGCCTGCCGTGCCGTGCCGTTGTGCCATCCTTCTGTCCGTTTTTTTTTTTTTAAATCTTGCACACTTTCCGTATTTATTTTACCCTTTCTATAAAAATTAATCACCACCACTATTATATCAAGCTACTATTATACTGTACACATGTACCTGTACCTGTGATGTACTTTTTCTGTTTTGAATCTTTGAAGTTATTATAGAAGAATTGTTCCTATTTCAATTTCAATCTCACGCACAGCTGATAAGTCTAGCTAGCTAGCTAGCTTAGCCTTGTTGTCATCATAAAGTAGAATACTATAATATAATTTTTTAAATTGTAATAATTTGAAATTTCAGATAAAATCTCTTCTCTTGCTTCATCATATTCCGTTGTATCATATGCTTTATCTATTCAAGTTTTTACATAGGCGACCTCCAGTAATCTTAGTAGTTTCTTCTGCTTTTATTTTGGTCGAGTAGTAATCGACTGTGCGGTTCGATATTAACCGCAGTGCCTTCTATTCTCCTCCTTCAAAAGTTCTAGGTCGATACTAGTTATCAATAATATCATGAATCAAACTATGTGCATGGCTGTAATGATGCATGAGCAGAATAATTATACGGTTCTTCACTGGGATCACGTAAATGGAATTTCATTTTTCAACTTATCAGCATAAGCTTTGACTTAAAGTCTTCCACACATGTTTTACATCAAGAAAATAATAGACGTTCGGATTTTATTTACTGAATAAGTGTGGATTATAGTCACAATGTTTTGCTGATGACGATGACGATCCACCAACGAACCCGCCTGTGATCCCGTTTCGGGACAATGCTGTAATTCAATCCTTATATCCGCATTTTGAGCGGTGACTTGCCATCTGTGATACTTTAGGTTCATCAAAAATTGCTTCCAAACTTTGTCCCGAATTTGACGAAGCCAGTACAGCACTTGCAAGAAAAAAGAAGACAAAAAATCTCAACGCAGCAGTAAGAAAGGAAAAACGATCAGGAGCAGCAGGAAAGACCGCAAGGCAGAAGTATAAGAAGACGAATAAGTTCATCTATCTGCCTGCCCATCAGCAGTTGCCTATGACGAAGTTGATCTTGCATGCGATAGTCACGATACTTGTTAGACACTATTATGATATTATTATAGATGGCGATACTTGTGGTTCTGTAGTTTGCCAATCCCGATCGCACGCTGATCCCTCGCCAATGCTCATGGGAGGTCGAACTTGTCTACTCCCATTCAATTCAGGTCAAGTTCTTAGGAATGAAAATACATATGGATTGCAGCTGGATCGTGCTGTCAGGTTCTCGAATGGTGCTGACATTGATACAACCAAAACCAAATTAGAGACGGCCGTTGAATTCTACCTACTATTGACTGATGAGCTTCGTCAAGTGGGTCTAAATATTCATTAACGTAGTGCAAACATCTACCAACCACAATGCAAAGAGCTACAGAGTTAAATAAAAATATAACTATTTTATGTGTTTTCCAGTACTCTCCCTCCCCCCTATATATCCCCCTATCGTAGCCTTTTGTGCATCAAGTCCTCATGATTCTGGCAATACATCGTTCATAATAATATCTACATATTCAGCCTTTAACCATCCCAACAGACCTAAAGGTGGAACCGTATACTTGAATTTTTAAATATTGATAGCATTCTCCATTTTTTAATTCCGCTATTATCATTCATTTTTTTGTTATAATTATTGATGTGATTCAGAGAAAACGAACTTAATGGCAAACAAAAAGTTACTATAAGTTTTCGATTGTAACATTTTAGTGTGTATTAGTAGTGTGAGCTTAGTTTTCAGCTCTTTATTGCTTATAACTAACTGGTGTTGTATGATGGAATAAGGTTTAGATTGTAAAACTCGGTGCAGCAACATTAAAATAATGCAATCAAATCAACACAATGAATCTGCAACGATACGCCGGTACGTTACAATTATACGATGCAAAATATGCACACTAAGAAACGCTATAGATGAATAATATTCTGGAGAATAGAAAAGGTCCGGTACGGATATTCAATGCAAGATGTACGTCAATGATACATCCGATCCAAATGATATGCAACAGAACAACAATCAACTTAACCGCGCGGAAACCTGGGGAAGATTGATTCGTTATAATCGAAGAGTACCCCGAAAGATGTAAAAATACAATCAATCCAATTCTAGGACTATGTATACAGACAATAATACGCAATTTTTTTTTGTAAAGATGAACAGCATACCGACAGTAGAAAAATTCATATTGTTTTGTTTTCTACTAGTACTACATGACCATGTAGTTGTTATATTTCGATTCTACCTTTTTCTCGTTGCAACTACCTTATCTTGTTATCGCCTTTAGTTGTAGTAGTACTCATATACGAACTTTTGTGATCAATTTACTGACACTCTGTTTTGTCGGGGAACAATCAAGCTTCATCAGTACGATTTATGAAATATATACATCTTGCTACGTCGTGCTTCGCCTGCTGTTCCAAGACGCAAGTACCGCCTGGACCACTCTGCTAGGAGATAATCATTGTCGTTTTTATTATATCTACTATAAGAGCATTAAGGATAGCATTTTCCTGTACAGATAGATTAGCTGATACTTTCATATTCATTGGAAGATCACCGGCAATAAGGCAAAATATCCGATGTGTCTTCCGCTGATACGCAGTATAATTATTGATCTCCCACAAAGAAGAAATCAATTTATTGTACTTCAATGTCTCATTCTGTACTAGTATAAGGGCACTGTTGTGTCCGCAATGTTTGTGTTATCGACGGTATCAAAAAAAAATAACAATTGCATGCCTTTGCGCTACTTTTATAATCGAAATTACGTAAATCACATTTGACAACTTCCCTTTAGCCTATTCTTTGCACGAACATTAGATTGTTTGAAGACATTTTTTTCGCAATCACAGTTTGTTACAATGTATCACTTTTATTTCATCAAAATTTATTTAACAAAAAGTAGAATTTCATTGGAGTTCCATTCCAATTTACCATAATTCCGGCTCTTTATATCTTTATTTGAGCCAGCGAAGGGTTATATACTGCATGCGCAATACGACGTAATCATATCAGCAGTCAATTGTCACTTCACTCACAAAATCATAGGATCATAAAATACTATTCTTCTCTTCTTCTTCTTCCTTGACGCCAAATTATCACTTCAAAAAGTCATCAGAATACCATTGTTCTTGTTCCTTACGCCAAATTAAATTATCATGAGCTTATCAACATCTCCAATCAGTATACGTGCTACTTCGGTGAAGCCACCGCGTGTTCTACTAATTATGAGCAAAGAAGGAACAAAAAAGAAGGTCCATTTCAAAGCTAAAACATATGTCGTGGATATATTATCACATCACGGTTACTCTAACACCGAACGCAACTCTATGTGGTACGATAAAGATGAATATCGTACCTTTCAAATTGATGAAATACGTGAGCTTTTAAGTTGTCCTCCTTTTGAACGAAAAGAAAAGTCAAGAAGAACACAACAGATTGATAATGTACGAAGTCTTGTATTTGAAGCGCAATCCTTCCAACGGAAGCAACAAGTAGAAACCACGTCAATTCCCGCAAGTCACGATAACAGTAGTAAATGGTTAGCTGAATTTTACAGGCACCATTCAGAGTCATGCGCAATAGCTGCACGACAACGGGGTCTTGAGAATGAATTAGAGCTTATCAAATTAAAACATTCTGCTTTGTTTAGGAAATCAACAGTATCAAAAGGCACTACCAATTACACATTAGCAAATAACAATGCCCGTTGGTCTCCTGTTATCGACGGAGACAAGCAAAATCCATCGTTGTCGTTACTCTCAAACAAGCTAACCAACAATAATGATACTTCACCAAACACAATCAAAAGTAGTCGTATGCTACGTCTTGAACTATGCAAAGATTTCGACCTGAAAGGTAACTCAATGATCAACCCAACGATCACAATCAAATCAATTGGTGCATTCTCACCTAACAAACAACGACAAGATCAACGATGGTCCGCCAGTAATACAAGCACGAACAGTCGAAGGAATGTACCAAAATGTGATACCCTCCTTAAACCCTTGAAGCATTCAATGACCCCACCATCGTTAAGCTCGCCAAATTTTTCGTCAAAGCGAATGCCGACGATGAGGCATCTATAATTGGAGACTCGACAGTGTTGGGACTAGAAGTTACAGTTGTTGGATCAATCATGACTCTATTGTTTCCAACACTACTTGTTGATACAATATCTACAATAGCAACAATACCAATAACAACAACAATAATGATACTTCACCAAACACAATCAAAAGAGGTCGTCATCAGATTCCGATTCCTCTAACAAAATGCCTACATATACATAAGCAACGGAAGGAGTAACAGCATCACCTTTTGATGTGTTGATATTCTAAACACTATTCATATAAGTGCAATTTCAAAATGTATATAGATGTAACCTATATGTTTGCATAGCTAGTTAACTTGTTATATTACTATTAATATTGCATAATTTGCATGGATTTTATAGTAAATGATGAGAGACAGGATAATAGTACGAGATAGATAAGCTATCCTTTCGTATTTCATCACTTGTCCTCCAATAATTAACTTCACGTAATATGTTTTACTGATGTGAGGTGTTTGAGGAAGCGTAGGGTTGGGGTTAGGGTTCCAGCATCCTGGTGCGCCGTGGAAAGGGGAGTTTGATTGGTCCCTTGTACCTTTTGTAGTACGTCCTCCAAAGTTCTGTATTCAAGAGATATAATGGAGCAGTCAATTCACTGTTATTTAAAATCCACTATTAAAAAGGAAGATTCCGACACGGCTCATTCGACTACAGGAATCAGATTGTAGCTGGGATTTTCTTTATCATCAACCCACTCCTTGAGTTTGGGATCCATACCAGAGTAGGAGTTGATAGGTAAAAACATATCACTCACTGCTTCGGCAAGTGTTATGTTTGCATCCGGGTTTGGGTTACAATTATCGAAAACACAGAAGAAGTGTGGCACACACAGGCCTGATGGCTAGTCAATCAATCCACTGCATATCTATTATTATACATAGACGTCACAATACAATACATGCTACAACAATAACAATTATAGTAGACGTAGAGATATAACTACCTACTGATTCGATCGCTCAAGAATCCCAATCTTATCAAACTGGGAAGAGCATTCTTCAATAAAGTTCGATGGAGATGTATCAGTGAGGGATGCATTGGCGCTGAGACTAGAAGTTAATTCCTCCCATAAATGGTATATCATCACGCCACAGTAGTCTACGACCACCAACTCTTTCGATGTCGGTGGTGGCTGCCGCAACGACGCCAATGGAAGCAAAAAAAAACCTTTAGAAAACAACAAACTCAAAACTTGTATTCAATATTATTACGAATGATGTTTGTGAACAAATAAAAATGATTGTGAGTGAAGGAAAAGAAGCGACGTAAACATGTACAGTACTAGTAACGTTACTGTTACGCTGTTTGCTTGGAACTTTTTTTTACCACTCGACAGTTCTCCTGTGATATGGCTACATGTACATATTGTCATTCGTATGCGCTTTTTTTAATAATGATAATATATATCGTTGTACGAGAAGAGAGCAATGTATTATACAGTATTGACTTGTTATTCTCTAGTGCGTTGATCAGCAATTTAAAACTTAAGCTGTATTCTTTTACTCAGCCTTTCTAAGAAATAAAAATAAAATTTCGATCTGATATTCTTCAGTGCGTTAATCGGAAATATATAGTATATTGGTTTGGAGAATGAGCTCTAAAATGTAGTTTTTTTTTTTTTTTTTTCAGAAGCGAAATCAACATCTGTTATATAAAAATGCTCGCGCGTTTATTCAAAAGTTTAAAATAATGTTGCCACTTTTTTTCCATGTGATAACAAAATATATCTTTTTTATAATTTTAATTCGTGACGACGACGACGACGACGACGACGACGACGACGATGGTGGTGGCAAGACTACTACGATTACATTAGTAAAGAGGTTATAGGATAAAATCAGCAGGAGAGAACAGAATTGACATGGATCAGGCAAGATACCCGATTTGAAAATACCTCCTTCTCCTGCAATACATAATGGAAGTAAAAGTTTGACAGCACAAGTTAACTACGGTACAATCAACCCTTATTGCAGTAGTAGTAGTAGTAGAAGTAATAATAGTAGAAAATCCATCGACAAACAACTACAATAGGAGGATGAATGAGGATCCGTTAGTGACGACGAGTAATAGTACCAGATGTAATAGTGATAGTATAGTAGTACCGAAATACTATAAGGCGCCTCGATCAGCCTCGTCATCTTCTTCATCATCGATCGGACGATTTTGAGGATTAATATCCTAGCTAAATGGTAGCTAAATGATATATTGCAGAGTTGCATGCAGGACTGATCTTCGTATTTATACATACACATATACATATATACATATATACATATTATTTATTCTACCTAGCTCCGTAATAACGCAAAAAACTGTACAGCAAGCAAAGTACTACTAGCTAGACGAATGGCGTGAACAAAAGAAAGAAGAATAAGATCATCAAATCAAAGCAACGTTATGTTGTCTTGCTCGAATAAACAAGCAATCGTCGTCAATCGTCAATCGTCATCAGTCGACAACGACAACGACAGCGACAGCGACAACGACAAGAATAAGAATAAGAATAGAATAGAATAGATGAGTAGTAGTCGTGCATCGAAAAAATAGAACTACTTCAGACGTTTTTCCAACATGATCTATGTTTCCAACGTGCTTCAAACATATCTACTGTATAAAAACGGAATAAAGCTGAAATACTCTGTAGAAACGGAAATAGAAACGAAAAAACAACGGAACTAGAAACGTAAAATCAAAACGGAAAAGGCAAAAAGTGAAACGGTAATAGAAACGTAAAATCGAAACGGAAAAGGCAAAAATTGAAACGGAAAATCAGAAAAGTGAAACGGTAATAGAAACGAAAATAACGTATTCCGAAACGGATTCCCCTTCGCTAGAGAGGAGAATGACACGACCAACAAAAACTAGGACGACTGACTGACTCGACTCTCGACGACTCGACTCGACTCAGTCGACTAAATAAATTGTCAATATTTTTTTTTAAATAATATTATATTCTATTTAGATGACATACTATAGTACAGTATTATTGTACAGTCCTACTGTAGTACTGTACGTGTAAATTGTAAATCTTGTATTCACATAGCCGTACAGTACATGGCATGAGCAATGCATGCATGCATGTTCACGACACAACTAAAGCAAGCAAGCATGCAAAGCGTAAGTAAAGTAAGAGAGAGCCTTTGCTTTTCCATCTGAAACGACAGCTCAGAAATCATTCGCTCCTCCTCCTCGTCATCACACAAATTAATATTGCACAAGTACTGTACTGTAACTTAAATCAATATATTCCTACAGTATCAAACAGTAGCCAAGCTAAGAACAGGAAACAACAACAACACAATCATCACTAATATTATCATACACCGTGTGCATTGAACACAACTGTTTGGTACTTGTAATTAGAAGACAAGAAACGATAGATGAACTACTCTGCTCTTACTCTAATCGTCATGGCGATGGCGATGGAGATGGCGATGACGATTATGCTATTGACGGACGCTACCGTCGTCGTCGTTGTTGAAGGATTCGTACCGACAGTAGTGTCAAGAATTTCAACGCAAACATCAAGAACGACGTCCTTAAATGCCGAAAACGAACAAAAAAAGAAAAAAAAGAAAGGTAATTTTTTTACGAATATGTTTGAAGAATTAGATGCCTTTATGGATGATGCGACCGCACGTCGATTAGGGAATGGTGCCGCATATTATGGAAAACGAAAATCGAGTTTTTATGGTCTGATGATAAAATGAAAAAATCTGATCGTGATATATCCGATAGTGAAGAAGATTATATGATTAATGCTGGTGGGAATTACAAATGGGTCAAAGATGAAAATGGGATTGATCGTCCCGTGTCACGGATGAAAGGCAATTCATTGGAAAAAAAAGAATCCTTATGGGGTCGGAAAGATCAAAATCCCAATACAAATACAGAAGAATAAATACAACTATAAATTAGTGAATAAATACAAAAACAAGCAAGAAGGTAGTCGAAGAAGAATAAATAAATAAATTCAAGAATGCCTTCTACTATAGTAACATGCCTGCGATACCACTACAATTTTTTTAATTAAAGATAACAAAACGAAATGACAACGAACGAACGGACGAACGATCTTGGCAAGGTATTTTATTATTTTTACACCGTACAAACAATTATACGGACACCGGACCTAACCCTATTATACTGTACTTACATTAATTAGGCAAAAAATACATACATTTATAATAATATAATATAATATAAAAACAATGCATTCTCTTTTTTACTATTTATTTGTTCGGAACAGAAAAAAGTTAAAAATATTATACAAAACTATTGTTACACCTATACTAGGACCTATACTATACTAGGACTATAGTATAATATAATATACGGCTAACTATATGTGCACTTGAATTACTATTCTACGTTTAACTACTAGCTACTAGTACATAGAATGTATGATATAATATATATTAGTACTGTGGCAGTTTAGTAAGTGAAATGAAGTTTTCGTTATTGTTTTTTGTTTAGATTATATACTTTTTCTTATTAATTTTTTTTGTTTTAAATGATATATTCGATTGTGTGTATGTGTGTGTGGTGGTATCTTTATTATATATTGGAGTGGAGTGGAGTCGGGTAACGTTAGTACTGTAGTATGTAATGGAACTGAATCACATCGAAAATTATTGTATTATCATGGTGCAACAGGAAGTGGCATGTTGGCATGGATTGAGATAGTTTGGACAATCAAACCAAGCTTGATATCACCCACGTCCGTTAAAACTTGTTGATTTCCTAGAGAAAGAGCGAAGCCATCTTGTAGACGGCGGTTCCCGTTATCATCAAGATCTTCTTCTTCTTCGTCTTCGTCTTGTTCGTCTTCTTGAGATAGATCACGACCGTTATTTTTATTTTCAGTTGGTTCATCTTCTTCGTCTTGTTCGTCTTCTTGAAATAGATCACGGCGGTTTCTATTTTCAGTTGGTTCATCTGTTAATGTTGGACTTGCAGTTGGACTTTCAGTGGATACACCACCACCACCAAGAATTGGACCGGTTGTACCACAGATTGTTGCAATATCTACAGTTCCTTCGATCCCTTCAAAGCTGTTACAGTAGAAATTTAAAATGATAGTCAAAAGGTTAAAGAATTGAAAAGGAAAACAATAAACATATAAGTGGAAAAGTCGATGGATATAGTATCTTTACAAGATATCCTATTATATTAAATAAAGAAAAATACATACATACCTTCCTGTTCCTCCAATAATTGTGGAAGGAAATGGTGGTGGAAGAGAAGGTTCCGAAGGTGGTCCGCCGCAACCGTAACCGGAAACAAATTGTTGTCCAACATCAAATACAAATGAGGTACCGGAATAGATTGCAATACAATTAAAGCCACCCGCACCTAAACAGATATTCAATTTACAGGAATGGGATGTTACGGTTGAAGAATCAAGGGACTCGCCTCCTTGTAGTTTACGGCAAAAATAAGTAGCCATTTCGTCACGATCTACTAACACTCCATTGATAACTGATGTTGCAACACATTCTCCATGATAAAAGAATGCCGAATCACCGGGTGGGATTGGTTGTTTTGGCTGGCGTCCACCAGCGAATCTATACACAAAAGTAAGTCAGTTGAAAAGAGATTCAAAACATGATCAGAAAAATGAAAGATACTACCGACACAATAATAAGTACTGCTCCACACAGAAGCAGATTTAAAATGATAATGTAAAAACAAGCACGCACACACGCACACACGCACAATGACTTACGGCAAACCAAGAAACATTTGTGCTAGAGCCTTTAATCCATTAGGAATATCATTTAACTCAACACCATTGGGTTTATTGACAATTGCAATATCAGCAGGATCATACACTTTCCCTTGAAAAATTATAAAATATAACACACAACGAAGCAAAGTTAGTAATCAAATAATGACAATGACGTCGACTATAATCATAATATGACACGCACACACAGCACATAGCACATAGCACAAAGCACACGATTACGTACCATTCAGAATAGTAGTAGATCCTTGTAACTGGGGAATACTACCACCGGGGACTGCATTGCCTAAATTGCGCATAGCTCCATGACCATTGCCTGCATTGCCAGAAACACTTTCAGCAATGGTTCCCCCATTTGGTAAAAGAGTTACAAAGTTTTTGGATTCAATCACAGCAACATAGTTGCGATGATAAGGATAATCATTATTCGATGATGATGATGATGATGATAAAACTCTCTCGTTGTCTGTTACGGTAGTTGATGTAGTAGCATCACGCATGCTTTCTTTCTTACACAGAACAGAAGGAACATAACAACAATAAGTGTGCGCCAAGGCAATAATCTTTACAGCTATCGAGAATCTCATGATGATGCTATGATTTGACTTTTGTTGATTGTGTTATTTGATGAGATATGTTTGATGTTGTTAGCATATAATATTATGAGGAAACAAAAAGTTGTGGCATGTTTTAGGAGTTTTGTCGAAAAATATGGACAATAATCACACAATACGGTACAGTATTTTCAATTCCGAGAGCGAAGCTTAAAAATGGAAAACATCAATACAATGAAGTGTGTGGCTGTGAGTGAAGAAATAAGTACTTTGACTACAATGCGCCATTACTCTGTCTATGAAGGATCGATTTAGTTACGGAGGTTTCAATAACAAGTATCAAAATGTGAGAGGAATTTAGTCTGCGACATCGATGCGACATCGATGCGACATTCCTCTGTCTATGAAGGATCGATTTAGTTACGGACGGACGATTCATTCATTTCGCGAGGTTTCAATTACAAGTATCAAAATGTGAGAAGAATTTAGCTTGCGACATCGATGCGACATTACTCTGTCTATGAAGGAATAAAAAAGCGCTTTAGTTCTGTGCGTTTTAAGTAATCTTAGGTAAAGGACGGACTGTGATTGTTCTCTTCGGTTTCCACCGTAAATATAGAGAGGTGTTTGACTCCTATTTATTTTATATAATACATGACCCTTCGGCTAAAATTCTCCTATTAAATAGATATTTCGATTTATGGTGATGGCGCCTGTATTTATCACTTAAGAGTTAAAAATATCGAAAGAATAATGGTTGGGATTATGCCAGATTAGAAGTATTAAGTGTGATTGAATTGATATTTTTCAATCATACAAGTAGTCCTCCCCAAACAAAATGATTAAATAGATATTTCGATTTATGGTGATGGCGCCTGTATTTATCACTTAAGAGTTAAAAATATCGAAAGAATAATGGTTGCCAGATTAGAAGTATTAAGTGTGATTGAATTGATATTTTTCAATTATACAAGTAGTCCTCCCCAAACAAAATGATTAAATAGATATTTCGATTTATGGTGATGGCGCCTGTATTTATCTGTAACTTAAGAGTTAAAAATATCGAAAGAATAATGGTTGCCAGATTAGAAGTATTAAGTGTGATTGAATTGATATTTTTCAATTATACAAGTAGTCCTCCCCAAACAAAATGATTAAATAGATATTTCGATTTATGGCGATGGCGCCTGTATTTATCACTTAAGAGTTAAAAATATCGAAAGGATAATGGTTGGGATCAGAAGTATTAACTTTTTCCTGCCGCGTGTTGCCAAAAGTTGCCACCTGTGAATGGAAATTATTTTTTGCCGAACGCGCAGAAAAAAAACAGCGCAAAATGCAGCAATATTGAATCATTATTAGCATAAAAAATGTAGATGAAAATCCTCTTCCCATGGTAACCCCCAAACTGGCTCTAACTACATCAATTATTGGACCCAACCAATAAACCAAAGACGTAGAAGGATGTAATACTACTTCAAAAAGATTTTGACAAAGTTATAGCTCCCAGGGTTAGGATCTAATGGCGTCATCGCGCGAGCCAAACCATCCTAATAATTTATTTCAATTCTAACCAAAATTTTGTATACGCGCTGGCGGCTCGTGTAGCTCCATTGGATCCGTTTCCTGGGATCTACCACTTTGTCGTCCTCTTTTTGAAGTAGTATTATGGCCTGCTACATATTTGGTTTATTGGATAGGTCCCGTTATTGATGTAGTTAGAGCAAATTTGGATTTTACCATGGGAGGAGAATTTTGGATCGAAAATCGATTTATAGGTGCGTGCTGTCGGGTCCTGTAGCTCCATTGGTATCTGTCCCTGAGAGCTACAACTTCGCCGTTCTCTTTTTGAAGTAGTATTACATCCTTCTACACCTTTGGTTTATTGGTTGGGTCCAATAATTGATGTAGTTAGAGCATATTTGGATTTTACCATGGATGGAGAATTTTGGATCGAAAATCGATTTATAGGTGCGTGCTGTTGGGTCCTGTAGCTCCATTGGTTTCTGTCCCTGAGAGCTACAACTTCGCCGTTCTCTTTTTGAAGTAGTATTATTATGACCTGCTACATGTTTGGTCTATTGGATAGGTCCCGTTATTGATGTAGTTAGAGCAAATTTGGATTTTACCATGGAAAATAAATTTGAAATAATATGGGTTTCAATAATGTCATAAAAATAGCAGTACTACAGTACTACAGAGGTACTAACAAAAATAAAATGATATTAACATAAAATACATGTACTATAGACCTCATTGGAGCTATATGATGGTTGAGATTTCTCATAATGGTCATTGAATGATGTATGTTGACCTTGTATAACATGGTCAATGGTCAAGAAATTGCAATTTTAATGATATTACTACTAATTTGTGAGGTAAATTATTTTTATTTTTATGCGCGAAAATCAGAAAATAGTGCGGCGGCAGGAAAAAGTTAATTAAGTGTGATTGAAATGATATTTTTCAATCATCGGTCCTCCCCAAACAAAATGAGATTTGGTCTCCTCAAAGGAAACAGAGAAGTGTAATATCATTTAGCTCGACTCATCAGAGAATAGGAAAAGCACCTGTTGGTGCTCGAGCCGTGGTCCCTTGTAATACATAAATCCAACTCCGGATACATCTATGGTGTTTTATACGCCTTTACAACAACTATTTTGCATCATAAAAAGCATTCCCATCTTAATACTCGACTCAACTCAACTCGACTCAACTCACACTCAACTCAACTCAACTCAACAGTACAGATAGATAAATAGATAATAACCGATCATGGGTTGTGGTCCATCACGACGTGCCTCATCAGTAGACAATTTAAAAGATTCCCGACATGTAATGCGACGCGCATCATCATTAGACAATTTAAATGATTCCCGACATGTAATGCAAATTCGTGATATGAAATTGTTACAAAAACAGGGACACTTTGATTCTGAGACAATAGCACCACCAGTATTTAAACCACGTGCTGAAAATATAATGTTAAAACCAAAAGCTATTAGTACAAATACACATAAAGATATAGATACAAATCCTGCGGTAGCAGCACCATCCGGGATAGTGGTTCGCTTTTTTCCTTAATATAAAAGATGAAAACAATAAGGGAATTAATATGATAAAGTTGGCGGAGAGAGAAACGAGGACGTAGGCGAGAGGAGAGATCAGATGGATGGATAGATGGATGGATTTTTTAAATGAAACAAAACACGACAAAATGATGGACGATTTACTCTGATATTCGTATTTTTTTTATTTACTCGAAGGGCACAAATGACGGATGTCGGTAAGATTTAATCTACGGAAAGCTGTTAATTGTTTTCAATTCTGATATTTCGTATTTTTTTTGATTTACTCTAGGGCACAAATGACAGAATAATGTATTTAGTGTTAATTGTTTTTCAATTCTGATATATTCGTATTTGTTTTGATTTACTCGCGGATATATTTCATTTCGGTTTCAAAAAAAGTATCAAAATGTGAGAAGAATTTAGTCTTACCAAAAATCCATACGTGGTTCCGCGGTTTCAAGCCTGCGGTCCGATCGCATAATTTTGAAACGTAATTCCACCATAAAACTGTAAATTGGTGTTTCGACGACAAGGACAAAGAAAAAACGACCAAAGGACAAGGACCAAGGACAAGGACATATTACTATATTATAATACGTTAATTACGAATTACGTGCCGTACAAGGACAACGACAAAACATATGATTTTACTGATACGTAAATTACACATTACACATTATTATAGATGTACAGTATGATGGTTGAGAAGTTATATTTTCGTACGTATGTTTGTCGCGTTTTCGTTTTCTTTTTCTTTTATAAGATGCTCTATATGTATTTATGTACAGTGTCCGGTATTATTTTACAGTCTAGCTGCAGGCATGCAAATTGTCACATGAATCATACACTTGGAATTATTGCGCGTGTATTATTATGTACATGTTACCACTGTCATACAATTAATAGTACTGTATACTATTTGATCTTCTTTCAGAAGTATCAGTCTTGTAGAATCATCAAAAAAGTAGTGCTGAAGTGACATGCATGACTGTCCAAATCTTAGTATAGAGTGAATAGCATTGATTGATTGATTCGTTTCCGGACAATAAAACAAAGCAACCAATAATCCATAAGTAAATAAAATGAAACTAAATATAATGCCATCAGTGCATGTACACACCAATAACACTGAGCCCTCGTTGAGCTTTGGTTGGAGGGTAACTGTTTACCACTATTGATATTCTGGTTTATGAGGTCACAGCTGGATCATAGCCATCTGGTAAGAGACTACAAAAGTTTTCCTCTCTTCGTGGGTGTTCGTACTCCTTTTTTTAGTTCTTCGTACTCATATATACATTTTTCTACTTCTTAAAAAAAAAGCATCGTGAATGCTAAAATATGCTATGGGGCGGATTTTGCCTTCTCGATAACTTACAGTGATGTAGCAAACGAGTAATACGAGTGAGTCGACTCTAAGACTGTTCGAGAAGTGGAATCAATCTAAAAGACGAGTGGGACATCAGCGGATCACCCCAACACCCAATGCCTTTGACGGAAAATATTTTCTGATCATAGTATCAAGACACTTTAGTCATTTACGAAGTTGGACTATCACAGTTTGGCTTTTAAGATGAGACGAATAATTGAATTAGAAAAGCAACAACGTTTACAACAAGCTATGCTACAAGTCACTCGCCAATATTACTCACAAGAATAGGTTCCTGAACAAGCAAAAAGGAAATGACTTAACAAGGCCGAAGATAAATGCACAGTAGCAGGATTGAGCTTAATATGTATGATACATTTAACTACTGTATAGAACGGCTTGTGTACCATACATTAACATAGATTGTATACATATCCAAGCCATAAAATTACATTATTTATTATATTATATTATATCATATTCTATTTTCTTTAATTTATCAAAGATAAAACAACATAAAGCTCATGGATTGCTCTTGTAGAACATTCTCGGCCTCGTCGCCAACACAGAATCTTCATTTCATAAGTAAGGGATTCTTTTGCTTCTGCTTTTGCTTTGACAGATAGGGTCCAGCAGATCATAAATTTCTCATTTGAGAGCGATATCAGTAGCAATCCCCAATACCAGACATCAGGATCACTATACTTAAAGACGTATAACTATTTCTTGAGCGAGGTTCGGTTTACGTAGAGAAGAACAAAAACACGATTCCATTTCTTTCGCCTTGTACGTACGAATCAGAGGGCACACTACTTCTCTAGCTTATCATATTATACCTAACATTACCATGAAATATATAGATAGAAAACAAGTTCTTTTGGTAGAGTGCTCTATGGAGAAGTACTACTACACAAGGTGAGAGCAATGAGATGGAAACAGTTTGGTGCTAGAGCAGGTGATCGAGGTTCATCCTTATTGATGCTGATGCGCATGAATATGGTAAAATACCAGAGTTTTCTGTAAGAGAAGTCAAAGAATGGATCCGAAAAATCATATTGCTGCTCTGGACAAAGTAGTAGACCAAAAGGGGGGAAAAGGCACACATTAGTTGCAACAAAACAGTCAGTTACAGTTGATGTTATGTTTGCCCCATGTTTTGCTGCTGGGAAATACTGCTGGTTTAATTTGATTTGATTGATTCATTCATTCGATTAATTGTCCCCGTTTGATTGAATAAATCGAATGAATGAATCGAAGATCAACACCAACCATTCAATTTTCGCAAAGTAGCCGCTCAATCTGCTGTAAATAATGTATTTCGACTATGTCTGAAAGAAAAGGGAAGGGGTTTAGCTTAGTTTACTGCATATATTCCCTACGTGATTGTTAAGTCATCATTGAAGTGTCTTCTCTATTTAAAATTATACTCAAGCAATTTATTGATTATGCTCAGAATATAATATAATGAAAATCAGAAAGTGGGCCTAGGTTATATTTTTTTAATTTCTTATACCTACTTACATTACTTACTTCGTGTAAGCATTTAGAGTACATTTCATTTAGGCGATGATTAATAATTACGCTCTATAGTTTATCATGACCAATGAATCAGAAAGGGGTTTAAGTATATTAGTTACCAAGTTGATGATTAGAAATGACTGATGATATTTATAAAAAATTCGGAGATATATACTTCCTCCAGCGAGCGGTAACTGCACGCACGCTATCCTATGAAAATTTAGCTGGTGTAAAAGCACTCTAAACCCTGAAAATAGTAAAATCTACCTGTACTCACACAACAGAGAGGGTTAAAGTTACAAGTTTCCCTCATCCTCCTTGCAAATTTCGTCGTTGAACGTCTTAATTATACACTAAATTTTCAGACGATAGCACAAGTGCAGTTAGCGCTATCTGGAGGAAGTACGAAATGGAATACGATATTTAAAAAAATAATACTACGATTCGCCATTTTTATCAACAAATGATATCAATTACAGTATTTAGTGAGCGAATTATGACTGAACGATAATGCTGTCCGTCGATTTGTTATAATTGTTTTTTTTTTGCAGACTTCGCTGCAAAACAATGTCAATTCGCAGATCAAATCAATACTGTATGCGATGATCGAATGACAAATGACAAATAATGAATAACGAATGATTATGAAATTGGTAAATTACTACTACTTCTTATAATACTACTACAACTACGCACAATATTATCATCCCGTCATCTCATAAAATCAAATATACCAAACACAAAAACATCGAACACAAACAATCAATTACAATCAACTACAATCCAGTCAATCAAATACAATACAATCATGAATTTCAATTTCAATAGTACAGAACAAACACAAACACAAACCTTTCTTACTATCAAAGCAATGAGAAAACAGGAAGAGAATAATGGTTACACCATCTCGGATTATCTTGCTGAATTACCACTACCCACCATGATACAGACTCAGACTGATACTGCAGCTGCTGCCAGTAATACTCCTGTCGTCGTTGATACTACAGTTGTGGATGCATCCTGTCGATTTGTGATGGCCACGTGGATGAATACAGTCTGTGATTATTGTCATTATAATAAAGAAACAGTGGAAATTGCATTATCCTGTCTGGATCGATTCGTAATGTCGCAACAGTCGCAGTCATCATCCACAACTGCTGAAGTTGGTAGTTTATTAAATAATATAATATTACAAGATCGACAGGTATATCAATTGGCTGCCATGACAGCATTTTATATTAGTATTAAATTGAATGAAGAAGAAGTAATGGATCCCAATACGATATCCGCATTAAGTCGTGGTGTACATACCTCCAAATCAATCATCGAAATGGAATCTACAATATTAGTAGCATTGCAATGGCGTGTCCATCCACCCACCTCTATGAGTTTTGTACGACTAATAGTAATACAACTTAATAATTTGGTATCATCATCAACATCATCATCGTCGTCATCAATAATAACGGATTCGATGAAAGAAATTATAATAGAAGAAACAAAAACTGAAATTGAAACTCTTGTGAATGAATATGATTTTTGTACCTATAATGCATCATTAATTGCAGTTGCATGTTTATTAAATTCAATGGAAGAAAATGTTGAAAATATTGGATTTTATGATAAATTTGAAAAAATAATTATTGGTACTATATTAGACATTGATCTATGTTGTGTACAAGATTTACGTATTGAAATACAAGAATTTAGATTAGATACGAAATGCAGTACTACTAGTAATAGTGGTGTTGGAATGCGTGATGCAACAACAGACACAACCACAACCATAACCACGACCACGACGGATACAAATAGTAGTCCATCAAATAATAATGATAATACTATAATATCAAAGGACAAAGATGGCAGTAACAGTAATAATGGTGGTGGTGGTTTTTATTCAACAAGTCCACGTGCAGTCGCGACGACAACAGCGAACGGTGTTCTTTGCTAGCTACCCTAGCTACCCTAGCTACCCTAGCTACCCTAGCTACCCTAGCTGTAGTTCGTTTACTATCCTACAGTAACTACACTTTTGTGCACCTGTACCTACTATAACAATTAAACTTTAACGTTAACTTAATGCATACATACAATACATACATTTTACAAACACAAAGAACAAATACTACTGATAGATAGTTCTTTGCCAGTATTAATACGTAGTAGGACTGTAGTAAAATGCAGTGATTTATTGGATCTATACGCACAATAAATATAACAAAACGTGAAGACGTCGAATAGCTATTAATAGAATTGTGCATCGGGGAAGTAAATGACAGAGGAAACAACAGGAGTAGAAAATAGATTTGTTCTTTTCACCCATATCATAAAACAAATATCCATCCAAACAAGACTAAACCATCACGTCTCCAAAACTCAAATTCAGTCCCCCCACTATACCCCCCCCATATCCCCCCTCCCCGAAACCCCTCCGGAGGTAACAATTTCTTAATGAAATTTATCAAACCAGCTGTTGTGTTAGAGAGCAGTACAAGTAGTAATTGAACGACGCATCCTCCTTTTACAGTGTATTCGTAAGGGGGAAAGATGGGAAACGAAGATTTATACAAAACAGCTGCTTTGTCAGAACGACGCAGCATTCTCAGAGAATAAAAAAAGAATGTGTTGGTTTCTTGGTGTCTTTTAACTTGGATGTTGCATACAGAGAGAAGAATGATACAGTATATGTACTTCGATTATCATGATTATTATCCACAAAAAGTATAGAGGAAAGCTCCGCATCCTATATTTAGCACAAGTAGGTTAAATTCTACATTGTTCAATACAATATTGCTGAAATATGCATGTTGCTAATAGTTATTAATCGATCTTCAAATGATTATTTTCAACACGGAATCCTTGGTTTCCGCAAACAGCAATATTTTTGTTACAACGTTAGGTCGGCAACGATTGTTAACGAATTCAGTACCACACCAAGCATGTCATTTGTTCCAGTTTCCTTTATCACTTGCACAAGCATACGTGCTTTCACATTTGCGACCACACTGCATAATGTGCTCATGTACATGACCATGTCCGTTACTACGTCCATCGACGCCAGGTATTCATTTGTATTTGTTTGTTTGTTTGTTTGTTTAGATTGATTTGTTTAGATTGATTTGTTTAGATTGATTTGTTTCCTTTGCTTTTTGATTTTGTGAGAGCCGAGCTATTGCATTAAAGAATCGTTATCATGATAGTTGTATTGGTTATCATTGGACCGGTAGTCATGGTGTTTTGACAAGTGACGTGAATGTTGCTTAGTTCGGTCTGATCGAAACAGACTACGCGTACTACAGTAATACAGTAAGTGCATCTGATAATGCACGTCTGACGTGCCTTTCTTAAGCACAAGGCAAGACGACACCAAAAAAAGTCCAGTCGCTCACGACTCAAGAACCATCACCATTAATCGCCAGGAAAATTAGATATATTCTCAACCACTATTAAATGCTTATATCAGACTCAAAAACACCAATTTTCAACATAAGATCTATTTTCAACTCTTGTTCGGCTTTCTTGTCCAAATTTTTAGTTTCTTTCTTGCTTTCCTTTTGACTCTTTTGACTCTTTGGACTCTTTGAACTCTTTGGACTCTTTTGACTCTTTTGACTCTTTGTAGTTGGAGCAGGACTTGGTTCCGCATTGGGGACGAAACTTGGTGCGCCACTCGGATCAAGACTAACAGAGCTAGGTACCTTACTTGGCTTTTGACTTGGCTTTTGACTTGGCTTTTGACTTGGCTTTTGACTTGGCTTTTGACTTGGCTTTTGACTTGGCTTTTGACTTGGCTTTCGGCTTGGCTTTTGACTTGGCTTTTGACTTGGCTTTTGACTTGGCTTTTGACTTGGCTTTCGGCTTGGCTTTTGACTTGGCTTTTGATCTGGCTGAACGCCACCAGGCCTGCATTTTCTATTGCATGTTGCAGGACAAAAGTTTCGAACTCTCTTTCCACCAGATTTAGGTTGTATCTTTTTACATCTCTTGACAGGTTTTAAAGCAACGTACAGATCACATGTAAATTTCCGATTGCCTTTGAATCGGAATGTCTTCAAATTTTCACACTTACCGCGTGGAGTCTCGCATTTTCTATTGCATGTTGCAGGACAAAATTTTCTGACTTTTTTTCCACCAGAATTAGGTTGTATCTTTTTACATCTCTTCGTGGGTTTGAAAGCAACGTATGAATCACACGTTCGTGACGAATCGCCTTCAAATTTAAAGTCAAGATCATCTGAACAGTCAAAGATGGGTGCAGGACTGGGCAGTCGAGCCGGTGGTTCTGGAGTAGGAACCAAAGTTGGTGAAACAATCGGATCAAAACTAGGACCGGAGCTAACCCCAACCCCTATCAAAAAAGTAGGATTCATACTTGGATTGGAAGTGGGTACAGCACTGGGTAATGAACTTGGTTTTGAACTCGGGACAAAACTTGGTGCGCCGCTCGGATCTAGACTGGGAAGAAAACTAGCTACCATACTCGGCAAAAGACTTGGCTTTTGACTTGGAATAGAACTTGGCAATGAACTTGGTTCAGTACTAGGTAATGAACTTGGTTTCGAACTCGGGACAAAACTTGGTACCATATTCGGTAAAAGACTAGAAACAGAGGTAGGTACCATACTTGGAAAAAAACTCGGATTTTGACTTGGAATGGAACTTGGCAATAAACTTGGTACAGTACTAGGCAATGAACTTGGTTTTGAACTTGGAACAAAACTGGGTACCATACTCGGCAAAAGACTTGGCTTTTTACTTTGTACAGCACTAGGTACTGAACTTGGTTTCGAACTCGGGACAAAACTTGGAGCTCCGCTTGGATCAAGACTAGGAATGGAACTAGGAGCAGCACTCGGTAACAGACTTGGAAGGGAACTGGGTGCAAGGCTTTCGCTTGGTTCCGCAGTTGCTGTGGGTACGGAACTAGGTGCAGCACTTGTGGTGGGTGCATTGTTTGAACTAGGGATGGAACTTGGATGAACACTAGGGGTAAAGCTAGGAACACCACTTGGTGCAAGACTAGGAGTGGAACTTGGTACAGCACTAGGCACTGCACTCGGTTTCGAACTAGGGACAGAACTTGGAGCTCCGCTCGGATCAAGACTAGGCACTGCACTTGGTTTCGAACTCAGGAATAAACTTGGAGCTCCGCTCGGATCAAGACTAGGAACAGAGCTGGGAACACTAGTTGGCACAAAACTCGGAACAGAACTAGGAGCAGCACTTGGTAAAAGACTCGGAAGGGAACTAGGAGCAGCACTCGGTAAGAAACTCGGAAGCGAACTGGGTGCAAGGTGTGGTTCCGCAGTTGCAGTAGGTACAGAACTAGGTGAAGCACTTGTGGTGGGTCCATTACTTAAGCTTGGTAGATTACTGAGAAACAAGCTCGGTGCCAAACTGGGGACAGAACTAGGTGCGCCGCTTGGATGAACACTAGCAGTAAAGCTAGGAATTGTACTGGATGCACCACTCGGATCAAATCTAGGGGCAGCGCTGGGAACAAAGCTAGGTACCATACTCGGAGAAAGACTTGGTTTTTGACTTGGAATGGAACTTGGCAATAAACTTGGTTTCGAACTTGGGACAAGACTTGGTACCATACTCGGAGAAAGACTTGGTTTTTGACTTGGAATAGAACTTGGGGCGCCACTTGGATCAAGACTAGGAACAGAGCTAGGTACATACTAGCAAAAACTTGGCTTTTGATTGGAATAGAACTTGGAAGCACTGACTTGATACAGCACTAGGCACTGAACTTGGTGCGCCACTCAGTTCTAGGCTAGGAACAAAGCTTGGTACAATACTAGGCAAAAGACTTGGCTTTTGACTTGGCAATAAACTTGGTCCAGCACTAGGCGCTGAACTTGGTGTGCCGCTCGGATCAAGACTAGGAACAAAGCTAGGTACCATACTCGGCAAAAGACTTGGCTTTTGACTTGGAATAGAACTTGGAACAGCACTCTGTACAGCACTAGGCACTGAACTTGGTGTGCCGCTCGGATCATGACTAGGAACAGAGCTAGGTACCAGACTCGGCAAAAGACTTGGCTTTTGACTTGGAATAGAACTTGGAACAGCACTTGGAACAGCACTAGGTGATGAACTTGGTGTGCCGCTCGGATCATGACTAGGAACAGAGCTAGCTACCATACTCGGCAAAAGACTTGGCTTTTGACTTGGAATAGAACTTGGCAATGAACTTGGTACAGCACTAGGTGATGAACTTGGTACCTCACTCGGATCATGACTAGGAACAGAGCTAGGTACCATACTCGGCAAAAGACTTGGTTCTTGAATTGGAATGGAACTTGGCAATAAACTTGGTACAGCACTAGGCACTGCACTTGGTGCGCCGCTTGGATCTAGACTGGGAACAGAGCTAGGAGAAGCACTTGGAACAGAACTCGGTGTTTGACTTGGAATAGAACTTGGAACAGCACTTGACACAGAGCTTGGTGCATTGCTCGGATCTAGACTAGGAACAGAGCTAGGAGAAGCACTTGGAACAGAACTTGGTGAAAGACTGGGTCCGAAACTCGGTAAGGAACTAGGAGTAGTACTTGGGACAGAACTTGGGACAGAACTTGGTGCACCACTTGGTACCATACTAGGCAAAAGACTTGGCTTTTGACTTGGAATAGAACTCGGCAATGAACTTGGTCCAGCACTAAGCGCTAAACTTGGGGCGCCGCTCGGAACAAGACTAGGAATAGAGCTAGGTACCATACTAGGCAAAAGACTTGGCTTTTGACTTGGAATGGAACTTGGCAATGAACTTGGTACAGCACTAGGCACTGCACTTGGTGCGCCGCTCGGATCAAGACTAGGAACAGAGCTAGGTACCAGACTCGGCAAAAGACTTGGCTTTTGACTTGGAGTAGAACTTGGAACAGCACTTGGTACACTGCTCGGATCTAGACTAGGAACAGAACTAGGAGAAGCACTTGGAACAGAACTTGGTGAATGACTGGGCCGAAAGTGGTATGGAACTAGGAGTAGTACTTGGATAGTACTTGGGATAGAACTTGGGACAGAACTTGGTTCATAACTTGGTGCACCGCTCGGATCCAGACTAGGAACAGAGCTAGGAGACGAACTAGGTACAGCGCTCGGAATGAAGCTGGGTTCTAGACTAGGGAGAGAACTTGGTGCACCACTTGGATCAAGACTTGGATGGAACTTGGTCCAGCACTGGGCATAGAACTTGGTTCCAAACTGGGCAGGCTACTTGGAATTGAACTAGGAGCTGAACTAGGAGCAGCACTTGGAGATAAAGTTGGTTCCACACTTGGTATAGCGCTCGGTACAGAACTTGGGAAAGTACTTGGTCTAGAACTGGGTAAAAGACTTGGTAGAGAGCTTGGTTCAAAACTGGGCAGAAGACTTGGTTCCCCACTCGGAATTGCACTTGGAATGGAACTCGGAATGGAACTCGGATGAGCACTTGGAATTGAACTAGGCATTGAGCTGGGTTCCAGACTAGGGAGTGAACTTGGTGCACCACTTGGATCAAGACTTGGGATGGAACTGGGCCCAGCACTTGGCATAAAACTTGGTTCTAAACTAGGCAATGAACTTGGTTTCGAACTCGGGTCAAAACTTGGTACCATACTCGGCAAAAGACTTGGAACAAAACTTGGTGCTACGCTAGGATCACGACTAGGAACAGAACTCGGGATAAAACTAGGAGCAGGAGTCGCCGTTATGGAAACGGGAGCAAGTAACAAGCTGACGCAAGCAAAAGTTAACTTCATAATGATTGATGATTGATGATGATGATGATGATGATGATTTTTCTATTGCAGGTTGTCGGCTGATGGTTGATAGTTTGTTCTTTTTTTAACATATGAATCGGAAATGAAAGGACTGCAGGAAAACTGGAGGAAGTGAAAGGGGGGGAGGAGGGGTGGATAAAACAATAATGTGAGCAAAATAAAATATATGTACGTATTGATATATGCACATAATAATCAAATCGTTATTGTACAAAGACGACGGATGCAACCACGTGCATAATATTACTGTATATGATGATTAACAAAAATGAGATCCTAGTATAAAGTATGCTGTTGTTGTTGTTGTTGTTGTTGTTTGCATATGAAAATGAACATAGATGATTGACGTAATGTAATGCAATACAATGCAATACAATGTAATATAATGTAATAGTCTGGATCATTGCTGTCGTATCATGACTATTGTCCGTAGCTGTTTCAATTTGTATTTATTTGTATTGCAATTGGTACTGTTGATGTAGTATATGAAGCGTTGTTGCTGTACGTGGTGCTGCATCTGTATCGATGTAGCACTGTAGTTACACTATCAATTGTAATAATTCTAGTAATTGTATTTGGACAGTAGTACAATACAGTGCAGTCGTCAGCGTGATCCGTACGGAAGGTACATGTTCAACCCACGCTTTAGTCCATATCAAATTAACTCATCAGCAGAATTTCACATTGCATAGTATCATTACTATTAATGGTGCTATTCGAGTATGCAAAAATTGTAACATTACTACCGTACCGTTTGTACCATTCTAGCATACCATTAGTACCATTTCAACCACAACCAGTTTTCATACCAATTGACTGGATAGTTTCTCAATAACTAGTACGACGTATGATGTACTGCAATTTCGCGTTTCGATTTCAATCCATAATGTCTCTTCTCGTGGTCGATATTATAATTTAACCCGTGAGGGTGTTGTTGTTATTATTGTTATCATCGTTATCGTTATCGTTATCGTTGTTGTTGTCGTTGTCTTGGTTTAGTCTTGGTGTTGTCGCGCCGTCCAGATTGCTGTACATAGTAGGTAGTCGTGTTGTTATTGTGACCCTCCTATTTATAGCTAGTTGCATTGCTGTTGTGCTCGTGCTTGTTGTTGTAGTTGTTGTTGTAGTTGTTATCATTATTATCATTATTATTATCATTATCATTATCATTATCATTAACATTATTTCCTATTATTGTTGTGCCGAATTGCTGATGCCATCGTGTCTTCGTTGACGTATACAGTAATCTCATTCAAAATAGCAACGTACAGTATCTAATACAATTTAATTCGTGGTACTTACATTTTTTAGGATATCGATTGGAAGGGTAATACTCGGTAGTCTTTATGGCTTCTTTTACTGTATTGTTGTTTTGAGGAAAGCTCTTTATAGTCTGACAGTTACTAGTACGGTAGTTTCGTACAAATACAATGTAACGTAAGATTGTATGTGATAATGTCTTTGGTCATTAACTTGTCTTGTCGTTTTTCATGTAATCTTAGTCAGGATGAGTGGTTAGCGTATTACTTTCCCATTTTCCATACACATTAATTTTGTATTCAAATCAACGACCTTATTTCCATGCTACAATTTCACGAGACTACTTTTAGAAGTGCGCTGGGTATCATACTAGTAGCAACATATGGCGAAGGGCGAACTTGACACTTAGCTAGAATAGAAATGGTTCGCATTTTTTTATTCTCCGTAAACGGGTCATACTACGACTACCGTATTGTAGCTTGAGTATATATATATATAAATATATATGGCGTATCTACAGTACGCGAGTGCTTATCTTCACAAATAACGTAACCCCCACAACATGGGGATAATTTCCCTGCCACAACTACTTAAACACTTACTCCGAACTGGCTGTAGTTCAAGCGATTGTTTTTTTTCTCCTCACACTTTTGTAAGGGAATCAGGTATGACTGTGCGCGTCAAATGTCTCTCTTCGCGACATAATAAATAAATGTTGTATGCATTAAGACTCAATTCGTTTTTTTAAACTTCGCTTTATCATTATTTTTTGAAAATGATATTTTCGTGACAAAAACACTGAATATATCACGACGTGCTATGTCGAATCTAGAGTCTCCACTCACGTAGAAATTCCCCTGTAGAACGCGCATCATTAATTTATATTCAAAATGTATATAACATTGTAGCGTGCGCGCCAAAATTTCGCGATACACATACTGCAAATCTAACTGTCACTTTTTCAACGCCAACACGAGCTATCGTGTGGTTCAACTCAATAGAAATCGATTAAAAACAGCATAGACACCTCATTTCCTCTATTAACCGAAACCGCTTTTGGTATTTAGTTGATTGCATTAAGTAAAAGCTATTCCCAAAAGCGGCTTCAGTTAAACGGATTTCTAGTATGACATACTTAAGCTCACTTTTCAGCGTACGAATATAAAAAAAATTAAAAACTAAATCATGTCCAAATTTTACTAGTATTTTGTTAGTCTAGTATGTTATAACAACTTTAGCATCAAATATATACACCTGAAAAGTCATTTTTTTGGAAAATTAAACTATGAAGTTTACAATTGACCTATTGGATGGAGAATTACTATATTCCTTAGTCTCCTAAGACTACTGGTATCTCATAATGTAGGCTCACACACAGCACACAGCATCTTTATATGAAATTGCTTTGTTCTGGACACAAAGCAGGGTAGAACTTCCAGGAAAATACTTTTTTTGGGTCAGGGAGAGTTCCTCTACCTTACCATGTGTGTAACAGATATTGGTCTTAAAAAAATTGGAAGGAACTTTTTCTAGTTCGCGTACACATACCTGTACGCTGACCAGCCTGTAACGCACCATGTTACTAGTTAATTTGATACGGCTATTATTGTTGGTACACCAACTTTTTTTGGAAAATAAAATGATGGAACCCATTATATGCTTAATATTTATATGTATGCACAACAGTGGGTACATCCAGGGGTTTACTTTCTTCGTCAAGGAACAAAAACTAATAAATACCCTATTTTAGCTAAAATCCACTTTAAATAATTTTGCACGAGATGTACCATATGACCAAATGCCCCAACGGTTCGGCTTTAGGTGGGTTAGTTTATTTTATGAGTATATGTGTGAAAATACATGTCAAAATTTGTTTTGGAGCATAAATCAGTCCCACAGTGATTATTTTAAGTACGGTCCTTGACTGCATTTTATGAAATATTTTTGAAAACAGGGGTATCTGCAATTACATCCAAAATAATGTGGGTTGGGATGATGATGGTTTCTATCCAAAGTAATAGTGTATGAGGACCTTACCTAACCCTCCTATCATTATTTTGTATGTGTGGTTGAAGAGAAAATGTAGATTTAGCTGGGTAGTATGCACTCAAATCAGTCCTATTTTGTAACAAAATGCACCAAAAACATTCTTGTTTGGAATGGTTCAAATGTAGAACTTTGTTTTCTTTGGTGAACCAGCCTCCATATAGTGTATTAGGACCTTGCCTAACCCTCCTATCACTTTTTCATATGTGTGGTTGAAGAGAAATGTAGATATGGCTGGGGAGGTATGCACTACAATCAGTCCTATTTTTGTGGAATGGTGTGTTTATTATTTATTTTAATATATAGAAATGACAAAACAAATGCAAGCTATACTAGTCTATCTTAACAAACTAGGATGGATATGGTTGGTTGGTGTTTCAATGCATCAGCTCACTGTCACACTCATTAACAGTGTTGGTTGTGATATAGAATATGAGAAACATCCTGTTGGTTGTTGTTGCATTAAAATAAGTAGATACATGTAGAACAGCAGCTGCACACGTATTACTTTTGTACAGTTACTTTGGTGTTATCTTATGCATGTAGTTGATGTTGTTGACTAATTATTTTGGAAAAAAAAGTGATGGTAGCAACTATATACATAATATAAATCCACACAATGCATAACTATCCTCCTGGACCATTATTGGCAGAACGATACACGTAGAACAGCAGCTGCACACGTATTACTTTTGTACAGTTACTTTGGGTGTTATCTTATGCATGTAGTTGATGTTGTTGACTAATTATTTTGGAAAAAAAAAGTGATGGTAGCAACTATATATATGATATAACTAGCCCAAATTGATTTAAACTATGGAGATTATTTAGTTTTTTAAATCTTATTTGGAGATTATTTAGTTTTTATTATTTGATTTTGGCAGTTAAAATGTGGGTCTGAAACGAAATAAAAAATCGACCGTTAGGTGATTTTCTATATAATATTTGAATATCGCGCATGGCAGCCGCAGTACTGAGTGGAGACTCTAGAATCGACTGACTCCCTCGACTCGACTCACTCAATCGATATATAGTGATATACAAGTAAGTGGTATGAAGTTTTCTATTTGGGGGTTTTCCTGAGAACTAGTGTTTTTAACTACCTATTTTTTAGATCCCTAAAAGTGTAACTGGTTATTTTTAATAATCCCCCCAAAATTAGCATTTGGGACACAAAATAGCCCAAATTGAATTCTCAATATAAAAACTAAATCATGCCTAAAATTTTACTAGTATTTGTTAGTGTTAGTATATAATAACAACTTTAGCATCGAGGACATACACCTAAAAAGTCATTTTTTTCGGAAAATTTAACTATGAAGTTTAAGATTGACCTATTGGATGGAGAACTGTTATATTCCTTTTGTCTTGTAAGCCTACTGGTATCTCACAATGTAGGCTCACAACCAGCACACATTTTAGGGAATTAAAATGTATGTGTACACACAACAAAATATCTCATTTGAAAGTGTTGGAAAGGACAATACCGGATGGGTCAGGTGCACTAGCATCCATATAGTGTATTAGAACATTGTGTATGCCTACTACAAGTTTTTTGTTCCTGTGGTTGTGGAATAAAATTTGTTTTGCTAATGTGGTAGGCACACAAATAACGAGATTTTTGATCAAAATGAACGACAAAATATCTCATTTGGAAGTGTTGCAAAGGACAATACCGGATGAGTCGGGTGTAGTATCATTCTTATATTATACTAAAACACTGTAGTTGCCTCCTACCATTTTTTTGTTCCTGTGGTTGTTGAATAAATTACAATCTGGTGTTGTGGAAAGCACACAAACAAAATGATTTTCAATCAAAATGAACCACAAAATATCTCATTTGGAAGTGTTGCAAGGGACAGTACCGGATGGGTCGGGTGCATAAACATTCACATAGTGTACTAGAGCATTTTGTATGCCTCCTACAAGTTTTTTGTTCCTGTGGCTGTGGAATAAAATTTGTTTTGCTAATGTGGTAGGCACACAAAAAAATGATTTTTGTTCAAAAATGAACCACAAAATATCTCATTTGAAAGGGTTGTAGGGGACAACATCAAATAGGCTGACTGCACTAATGTCCACATAGTGAACTAGAACATTGTGTTTGCCCCCTACTACTTTATATTCCTGTGGTTGAGGAATAAAATTCATTTTGCTGTTGTGGCAGGCACAAAAACAACAAGATTTTGGATCAGAAATAAATAATGAACACAAAAAATCTTATTTGAAAGGGTTGCAGAAGACAACACCAGATGGGTTGGGTGCACTAGCATTCACATAGTGTATTAGAACATTGTGTTCCCCCCCTACCATCCCTGGTGGTTTCTGGCTGGTAACATTTTTATCTCACAAATTGCTTAACGAAGTTTGGTTATTTGAATATTAACAGGATTCAGGTTATGGCGCCAAGGTTGGCGCCACTTTTTGGGGTCAATTTTTTATGGGGGTATATCTCCCTCAAAAAATGGACTTACACCCCCCTATTGAGACACAGCGCGTCTCCGAATAAGGGCACGTGTCTTTTTATATACTCAATAGAAGTCCCGTTTGCTTTGTATGGGCCGCACCTACGCTGTAATAAGCCCGTAAAAATTAATTTTGGAAGAGCCATAGTAGGAAAATTCGCGGTTTGCGCTAAGTATCACGTTCAGTGCATGCCTGCGCGATTTTTTAAAATTTTAATACTCAAAATATTTGAGTGTGAGTACGAATCAAATAACTACTGTTGTAGAGGAGATGGAAACATCACACATGTTCCGTTAGACAGCCCTTGGTTCGAGTTACTAATGCGTCAAATCTTAATTTATTTGATCACTTTCTTCACATGTATTCGCACCTCCAAAGATTTTCATCTTTTTTTGGAAATTTCTTCTGCAAATTAACGCGTGTTATTAACACGCGCAAAATCGCAAAAAAATCCTTATAACCTGAATCCTGTTAAATAATATAAACAACTTTGAATAATAAGATGAATAGCTTCTCCTTAGGTTCTAGAACCAGCATGGTGCACCAAAATACCACCCAGTTATCCATCACATACCTATAGGGGATGAACCAAGGATCATGATCCCTCATACTTACCATATTCTTGCCTCCAGAACACAAACAGTGCATTTTGGCCAACATGTTATATTTCCAAGTCCAAAAGTACCATTCATAAATAGGCTGCCACAACATCAAAAAAAGCAATTGGACCATGGTTTCAACACCCAGATACTTACCATATACGCATATGGTCAAAATACACCAACAATACTTGAAACATTTGCCATATTGGTGGTGTGGTTGGGTGGGGAACAATAGAATAGACATAAAATGGCCCAAAATGCACACATTGCAAAAATATTTGAGATGATACTGCGCCCATAACAGGTATGCTGAGTCCCAAATAAGATTGCTAGGCATCAACCTAATTCATAAAGGTTTTGGATTATATCATTGTTCTAGGTAACCATACATATATTTGGGTTTCATGGGTCAAAATCCACTGCTATTAAAACACACAATTTCTCTAAGTGCCAAGTGTGCGTGTAATCAAGGCCATGATGCACCATCAATGCAGACCTAACAACCTTGAAAGATTATATGGAGCTCAACATTATACCTATGGGTACAAGGTCCAACTATTGCTTAGGGCTATAGGGAGGTTAGGAAGGTGTTGTGGTGTGCTAAGCACCCAAAAGGGTCATTTAGGCCCCAAAACAGGTTTTCCCCCTCTAGCGCCCACACAAGCATGGTCCTGCCCAAAGCTCGCCAAGTTTATATTCCCTTTGGTGTATATGGTCAATCCCATGTGCTTACTTTGGGACAATTCATCTTTTTGAGCAAATACTAGGTCACATACCCCCCCAAATGGGCCATTTTTCCATGTCCTAGGGCTGTATCACACCCTTTACCACCTTCCAGTCTGAAGATCACATACCTAGCGCCCCAAAGTCCGGTCCAGGATCCACCCTATACATATGGTAAGGTAAAGGAACTCTCCCTGACCAAAAAGAAGCATTTTCCTGGAAGTTCTACCCTAGTTTGTATCCTGAACAAGATATCTCATAAAAAGATGATGCGTGCTGTGTGTGAGCCTACATTGTGAGATACCAGTAAGCTTACAAGACTAAGGAATACAACAATTCTCCATCCAATAGGTCAATTATAAAATTAATAGTTTATTTTTCCAAAAAAATGACTTTTTAGGTGTATATATTTGATGCTAAAGTTATTATTATATACTACAGTAACAAATACTAGTAAAATTTGAGCATGATTTAGTTTTTATATTAATTACTAGTTCCAGTGGTACAGCCGCGTGGAATGCTAATGCGTAATGCGTAATGCGTACTCCAGTACTACCGTAGAACGTGCACCTCAAGCAAAGAGTTTTTAAAATGGATGGCTCCTGTTGTTGCTTTCCGTTTGTACAGTACGTACGCACGACGTACAAAGAATCTAGTTGTTATTTATATGCAGCTTGTCAACCTAATCATCATGCCATTATATTATTATTATATTAGGACCTAATGAATCGCCGCTGTATTAAGGCACTAATATTTTGATGTAAAAACTAAACTATTAACCAATTGAACGCAAAAAGTATGCCAAAAATTATACCGTATGACCAAAATTATACCGAAATAGTCATTGAGCCCTAATGAATCGCTTCTATGAACGTGTATAGAGAAACCATCTGTCTTTTGTCAAAAATCTTTGTTCTTTTGTAGCTGCTACTTCTTTCTTTCGACAAATTTGATGTGTCAGGACGAAAGCTGACCAAACTACCAAGAGTTAACCGCGCCAGCGATGCGAGCGAAAAAAATAAGAATGCTTTTTTGTTCGTTTGTTTCGTTTGTACGTAAGAATACGGTAGCAATAAATCACAAATTGAAAAATCTTCTTTTCAAGCAGGTGGTGGCGCCAAAAAAATCTTCTCAAGAGGTAAAAGATTTCTCAAGAAAAAAATTGTCTAATTAATTATTCACCGCAATTAGCAATTACAGTACCGGTACCGGCAGTTACGAAAGAGATTTTCACATCATAAAAGCAAGGGAAAAGCAGCTTTTTATATTCTCACAACAAAGAAAGGAAGAATAGGCATAAACTACGGTAGATTCATTGACCATTCTCACACAACAACGAAAGGGAAAATACTGCAGGTAAACTAAGCAACATCACATAAAACAAAAGAAGACCAAACTGCACCACATTATACACCATACCATGTCTTCGTCGTCTAACAATACAGTATCCGATTATGCATCCGATGATTGTTGCATGAATAGTATGAATATGGATATGGGTATGGATATGGATATACTCAAATCAATTACCAATGATACTGATAGTGATGATATTACCGATATCATGGACGACAACGATACGATTCTTGATCTATATGAAGGAGATGAATTAGAAGATGACTTACGCCGTATTAATGAACAAGAACTTGATCAACAACAAGAACAACATCAACGGTTCGTCTCACCCCAAGCCGATCGTCGTCACGTATACGAATACGGACATTGCAACCACGATCACGACCACGAAGACTTTGCTGCTGCAGTAACAATGCAAATGCCTTCTGCTATGGAACCAATTCCATTCCTACTACCAGGAGAAGCAGAATACGCTGAACATCAAGAGCATGAACAGCAACATCAACATCCACATCAACATCAAACTTTATGTCGTATCGCTGACGACTGGAATGAACAGGATGATATTGCTGTTACTGTATCACCTGATGCTGCACCGTCTACTACTACTACCACTACTACTACTATGGAACCAATTCCATTTGTAGTTTCATCATCGTCAGAAGATGAATCAGATGAATCCTCATTGAATATTATGTCAGAAGAAATTCATGATATAATTGAATCATCAGATTCTCAACAACTTCGTCAACAAGATCAAGAACAGCAACAACACCGTCGTCCAACTGATGATGAATTATTATTATATTCAAGACAATTGAAATTTGAAGAATTGAAATTTGAAAGAGATATAGTATTCCAAGCGAAACGATTACGATTGCTTAGAGAACAACAACAACAGGAGCAGCAACAACAAATTGATGATGATATAATGAATGGATTAAACAATACCAATCACAGTAAGTCTGATGAACACGTTGCTGGTGATGATGATGATGAAGTAGAACCAAACGAAATAATTTCATCCTCCTCCATGTCCTCCTCTTCGTTGTCATCATCATCTGAAGAATATGATTATAAATATTGGGAAAATAATTTCAAATGCAAACAAAAAGAAATACATGATGTATTTATGAAAATTAGTTTTTTAACAGCACAAATTGTTGATATAACTGTTCATAACCACCACCACCACCGTCATAATCAGCATGCTGTACATACTACTGCTGCTCAGCGTGCTGCATTGAATATGAACAAGAACAAAAGCAAGAAGAGCAAGAACAAAAGCAAGAAGAACAGGAACGTTATTAAGAAAACCGTGTGCTTGAAAAAGAAGAAGAAGAATAGAATCACCAAGTTCACTACTAGTAAAAAACAAGTGCCTGTATTGGTTTCAATCTAAAGATAAAATAAAATAGCAAGCAATAAAATAAGATAAAATAAAATCTAATAAACGATTTACATACAATAGTATAATTAATTGCATTACATTACATTACACAGTATCAATATTCAATATTCCATATTCCATCCCCAATGCCTCCCATCCTTCTGGTTCTGAAAATTCATCATAGCTCATTTTTAATTCTTCACCTGCTTTTATATCACGTAATGCATACATTGGTGGATCTTGACATCCATAATATAAACGTGGACGACGTGGATCGTCATCGTCATCATCATCATCATCCTTATCGTATTCATCCTCCTCCTCATCATCATCATCGTAATTGTCATGGTCGTCATCATTTACTGCTGTCAATTTCTGTCCTATGTTTGCTCCATCATCATCATCATCGTATCCATCATCACCATATTCATCGTCGTCGTATTCATAGAGACTGGCATCTCTTAGTAAGCGAATGACTGTTTTTAACAGCCAGCTACGATCTTTGGGGGTGATCATCCTCATCCTCCCTCATCCTCATCCTCATTTTCTTCATCTGGTTCATTAAATAATGAGGAATGATCCATATCCAAACATATTATATACCCATCCTTCAGATTCTTACTTTTTCTTGTGGTATAACTCCATAAGAATGAATCACATGCAAATTTCGAGTCATTCTCATCCATAGCAGTGGTAAGTAAATAGACAAAAAAATCTTTATAGACATCTGTTGATGGAAATTCGGCTGGCATTACTTGGTTTCCATACCATAAGTACCTTTGGATATATTTGTAATGTAAAGACACCACGACCAATATAGGGTATCGAACGAACTTCGACAAGTCAAATCATTTTGAAAGGATCTGGAATTATATTCGACTACTCTGTGGATTTATAATAGTTCTTTTTGACTGTTATTTTATTATTGTTGTGCTTATTGTTCCATGTTGATTTTGATTATTATATTTGTCAATGGCATAATTATAAGCTTCAACTAATAGTTGATAATCATGATGAGTTGGTATAGTTGTATAGGCAGTAGGATCTGTTATTATATCATTGGAGACATCATGATAATCACATTCCATCCATTCTTTGATGGCAGTAGTATTTACTAATAACTTCGTTTTACCACCAGTACCAGTAGTATTATTATTCTCCCATAATTTTATAAAATCCTCAATATTCTTTTTTCTTTTTCTTTTTACTGTTGTTGTTATTTTCGTCGTTTGTATTTGTATTTGTATTGCTACTATTACACTAGTGCTAGTGCTACTACTAGTACTACTGTCACAATATGCCTGTCGTTCTTCTTCCTCATGCTGATGGTGATGCTCCTTATTATCATGCTGCTGATCAGATGATTCTTCATCTTGTTCTTCTCCTTCATCTTGTTCTCTTGTATCTTGTTCTGCTTCGATACTTCTTCTTCTTCTTCTATGATGCTGGGTGAATAATCCACAGCAGCTGCTGCTGCTGCTGCTGTCGTCATCGTCGTCATCGTCATTCATTTTCATTCAAAGGCAGGTATAATTATACTAGTACTAGTACTAGTAGGTGGGTCTATAATATTTACGTAGCTGCTAGCCAAATGAATGAGGAAGAGAGTGAATGAATAAATAAATGGAAATGAATTGAAATGAATGAATGAATGAATGAGGAAGAGTCTTAGTGTGTATGAATGAATGATGAATGCGTTAGTTGTAAGGGAGTACTTAATAAGCGATGCATTACGTATTGTAATAAGCGAGGTAGTGTGCTTGTGCGTTACTATCGGAAAGCCGATACTAGAGAAAATAAAAATAACTACCGTACTTCAAAAACAGAAAATTCGAAAAATAAAAACCACGACTGAAGTATTTTGTTCCTATTTTTTTCTGTTTCCACCGATTCCCAGTTTTCCACCGCGCGTAGAATTGTCGGAATCTGATTCCGACTTTTCGGAATCAGATTCCGACTTTTCGGAATCAGATTCCGACTTGTTTTTCATGATGGTAAAAAAAATCGTTTTTTGCGCGCGACACGAGCTTTTCCTTTTTTTTCTTTACAAAAAACACTCAATCAGCATCAAGTAACTATTAATACCGAAAAAGATGAAGAATATAATGGCAGTACCGCGTAGTGCTGTTTGATGTTTTGCTATTGCTGTTGCTGTTACTGGCACGTTTTGTTTTCGATTTCTCATTACTGTATCAATCCTATAAAACGCGAAAACAAACGTGTACTGTACAGTACAGTACAGGAATTACCATATACTCGTACTTTTCGCTCGTTCGCGTTGACATCATTATATAACATAACAGTCTTCGTGATGATATGATAATGCATGCGTGGTAGGAAGGGAGAACGTAACGATTTGTATGATGGTGTGTACAAAAAGGAAAGGATTGATTTATGCAGTAGTGTCTGTCCGTGATATAGTAAGATAGAATATAGAAGAGAGTGGATACACGCGTCACCTCATTCACCTCATCACACCACACCAGAGAAGAAATGGAGGGTATAATATAAATATTGTACTCCCAACGTACGACGTACGCTCACCAGTGGAACCGGGTTTCGGTTTTTATTCTGAATCGAATCGAATCGAATCAAGATTAAAGTGATTGATGTTCGTATAAGAGAGATAGAGATAGGGAGAGAAAGAGTGAAGCAAAAATTCAAGAATTTGCGTACAGTATATTATTTCCGTCAGCAACGCACCACGCAGTTCCGGTTCTTCTACTTTTTAACTCCAGAAAAACTGCTAAAATGTTGCGTACGTTTACTAAATTGTAGTATTAATACTGAAATACAGGCAATGAGATTAAAATCAATTCTTGATTATTAATTACTGTATCGAATTAAATTCTATAAAAATAATTGTTATTTTAAATTATAGTTTGTATTGCTAGAGCTTAATCTAATATACAGTATTATTTTGTGATATGGATTGCGATTGTGATTGTATTTTGTTTTTACGTTGAAGAATTATGCACGTTTACGTTCACGTGGATGGTAGATATGTTGCTACTAAGCTCACACACTAGCTAGACTAGTAATAGTAATAGTAATAGTAAGATCATATTGTTGATCATTCGTCATTGTTCTCATCATAAGTACATTCGAACTCACCACCTGTACTATGACCAAAAGTATCAGGATTGTCAAAATCGAGTTCACATTCTTCGGCATTACAATTAGAACTAGCGACACAACAGAATAGTTTAATTGATCGTATGATTGGTTTCGTACTACCACTCAACAAAAATAGTTGAATCGCTAATTCTTCCGGATGAAAATGATGATTGGGTAAGAAACCAATACCAATAATTAATATCCGTCCAATCGCTTGTGCATATTTAATACGTAATTTTGATGTTTTAATGTTAGGTAGGAATGTTGGATAGTCCATGAATGCGAATGAACTATCTACTAGTATTTGAGCCTGTGTATCGGGATTGATTGAATTCGCTGCCGCTGTTACCGCAGCAGCTGCTGTTGCTGCTGCTGTTGTTTGAATTTCCGCTCTCGTTCTCGTTGTTGTTGCTACCACTATCCGTTGTGCTGATTCGCTTACAACAGGATGTGAAACTTGAGTAATAATTGGTGCAGCCCTCTTCATCAAAAGCGCGGCGGTTTTCTTGGCGTGGTACTTCGTGGAGATTGCTGACGTAATATCAATTATTTCCATCGGGGAAAGAGATAATACGGTAACGCTGTTTCTATTGTAGTTGTAGTTGGTTTTGAGGCATTTCGTGTTCGACACTGCGTAGTTCGTGTCAAAGCCATAAACAGGCGAAACAACAGATGACAATGTAATCGTGCCGCTCAAGATAGCAACAGCAATAGCAGTAGAAAGGAGGACAGTACAATAATAGATGAAGGACAACATTGTGAGAATGCTAGTCATTAATGTACTCGAAATACAATAGAGAAGAGGTGGGTTCTTTTGATCGAACGCAAGATATCTTTTATGAGATAAAGGTTGTGGCTGTGAATGGTTGTACTTGTACCTGTATCGTAGTTATTGAATGCTTGCGCTATGCCGTGTGTATCACATTCTTTATTTTTGCAGTTGAGATTATAATTTGATTTGTTGTGGGAGGTGGGATGTCGACTGTTGTGTGAGGTGGTATGTCGACTGCTGTAGTCTTCCGAAAGCGGAGAAACGAACGGAAAAATGATGTTCTTTAATTTATTTTGAATTGCCCATAGACAAAAACGAAGGCGTCATCACAAAAGAAGAACTTCGCGCTTGTTTCGTCTTCTCTTCAATTATCCTAAAAATAATTCCATCGCTCATATCGTTTAGTGAGGGCTTTCAAAAAGTCCTTCGCCGACCCCCTTCCTGCACACCTCTTTTCTCGTGTTGTATGAGATGACATCTTCGCGCCATAAAAATATTAAGACGTGCCCTGTTTATTTTCTTCATTTTAAGGATTTTTTGAGCCAGCAAGGCATGCCTGACACCAGAATTTTTCCTAAGTAATTAAAAATATTTGTTACTCAAGGTTTTTTGCTAGTTTTAACACGCACCATTTCTAGCTAGCAAAATAATGTCGTTACAACAATAAATATCGTTACAGAATACAAAAAAAGCGATTATTATTGTTCATTCATTTTTGTCACAAAGTAAAAAGTATGGATACAAACAGTAAACGTACGCCAAGTCCATCTGCCACCACTACTGCTGCTGCTTTGGCTGCTAGGTCTTTAGAAACTCCTGTTTTTCCAAGGAATATTATTGATTCTGGTTCATCAGCTGTGAGTACTCTATCACGCCATACACCTAGTATTGCAAGTACTAAATTAACATTGGTAAGGGAAGATATTGTACAAGCTTTTAAAGAAGATGATGAAGAAGTTGGCGATGGTGGTGAAAGTGATGAAGAGTATGGTAATGACAACGATGATGCCGATGAATTTAAAGGTGTATTAGGGTTTGAAACTGAGGCTAATTTTAGAGAAGTAATAGAAGAGAGGGAAGAAGTAAAAAATGCTATTATACCTGAATCTTATCATCAATTCAATTCTGAAGATCCTTTTCTTAAGTACCGTGATGGTACACCAATTGAAGAGATAGATCTTCCTTCTTTTATTCCAGAAGAACATCAACCACACGGTGCTAACCCCACTAATGGTACTCCGGCATTCAAAGATGTAGATAATCCTGGTGATTGGAATAGCTTCATGTTCAAAGCAAAGAATAAAAAGAATGGGAAATACTCACATCATAAGTTACCCTCTGGAGCAACACCCATACCAAAGACAACTGGTTTTGAAGGACAAATCCGCACGGTTAACGATTGGACGGTTAACTATGGTGGTACATTTAATGTAGGTGTTTTCTAATCATATAATGTTCCTCTTCTTTTCTGACAACAATACTAACATTTTTTATTTCAATCTGTTTCATCAATATATATATATATATATATTCTCTCCCAATAACAGGCAGAAGGATGCGCACGCTCTGGTGCTACTGCACTCAATCCGTTTCCTGATTCAAGGATTGGCTATCTTGATGTTGATAAACTAAAAAAACATGGTATAACACAGGAAAGATTAGAGCAAAGAGATGCGTTACTAATATTCCAGCTACTGTTACCGATGGTTGATGTTGAAGATGTTGATGATGTTGACAATAATGGTAAAAAAAGGAAGGGATATTACACTGATGTTGCGCATTTTTCAAACATCAACAGAGCATACCGTACACGCCCTGGTTATGGTCATCCCTGTAAGGATTTCACTGCCAAAGAAATAATAAGATTTGATGGAATACTAATGTATAATGGGGTTCGTGGTGGAGACCATGCTCTACATCATCTTTGGTCGGATCAACAAGACTGTCGATATAGCAATAAGGTAAACCTTTCCATGCGGCCAACAAGGTTTCTAGATATAAAGAAATATCTGAAGTACAATGATAATAAGGCTGGTACGTACTATTTGTTCTTTGCTTCTTGAATTTCATATATATTCACTCTAACATTTACTTTGCCTATCTGTTTTGTTAAACAATACTAGACAAGTTGTTGAAGCTGAAATCTCCTGAGAAATATGATCCTGCTTCTAAATTCAGTTTGATCTATGATGCTGTAATCGAGAATACTAGGTACTTCACAAAGAAGGCAGATCTTGATATAGTTGGGGACGAAACCACTTATGGTAACGCAGGATGTGGACAGTATATCTCAAATCTAAAAGGCAAGATTGTCTCGCGGGGTGGTCAAACAACTTTGATGATGTCAAAACGAAATAGATTATACGGAGCTATTCATAGACATAAGAGCAATCCAAAGTGTGAAGGAACATGGCCTGCAGGACCATCTGAAATTCGTTACCTTGTTGAGAAATATGTTCAAGAATATGTAGGTGATGGGGACAATTGTTTGTGGTCAGAGAAGCCTCATATTGTAGCAGATAATTACTTTACGCATGAACTTCTGCTTGATTGGTTGGGAGCAAATGGATATGGTTATCTTGGTACAGCAGCAAGGAACCAGCTTATAAAAGGAATGAATACATCGTATTTTCACAAGGAAAAAATGACTGTTAACAGGGTAAATAAAGCTGCTCGATTCACAAAACCAATTGTATTTTCTAAATTGAAAAGATCAGTAAAAGGGAATCTCTATCGTCGAGTTCATGTTTCTTTTCAGAGTACTGGCTCAACAAATATTGCTACAGTCAATTCTATTACCAATGGTAGACTGTATGGTCGTAAAAAATGTCGTGGGCGGGGAGTGAAACACGTTCGTATTATAGAAATGAATATGGTAAGTAAATCTACGTGCTTAGTTTGTATTTTGGTTCAATGTATTATGTTTGCATCTCACACTATTTTACTATGGATGCACTTACTGACCAAGGCAAGAGATATCTACTTACATTTCTATGGTGCTATTGATACAATTGATGCTGTAATAAAGAAAGCAGGTATTGACTTCCGTTCATGGCGATACTACCATAGACCAGTCAACCATGGAAAAGGAATAGCGCTCGCTTCTGCTTTTTCTTTCTATGAAGAAATCATCAGCGGATCACTTGAAGAAGACTGGAAGATCACCAACAAAGAACATCGTGTGAATTTTTATCAGTTTCAACAGCGGCTAGCAGAACAAATGATGGACTATGATCCAAAATACCCAATGTATGCTGGGGATGAAAGATTGAGAGCACACACGTGTACTACACTTGCCTCTCGTACTAGTAGTCGTAATAGGAATATAAAGCGGCAAAAACTTGCAGTAAGAGATGATTTTACTGGCAATACAACGTCAGAGATAAGTTTAATTGATATCTCTAAAGCAATCGGTGATGGTCGTTTGAATGACTCTCTTCTGCAATTTGAAAAACATGTTGAGTCAAAGAAGACTCTGGTAGGAACAGGAAGAAGCAATCTTATACAAAAATGTTTTGTATGTGGTAAACCAACAACAACATTCTGCACAATATGCAAGAAAGAAGTTACAAGGACTAATAAAGAAACCAAGGTAGTAGAAACATTGAAGGTGCCGATACCTCTTTGTTTTTTTGGTACTAAAAGAAACAAAGTATCAACGCCTGGCTTATGCTTCTTACGATATCACACACCACACCATTTTGGTCTTTGTATGAGTGATTCAAAAGCAAGAAATAAGAAGGAAAAAGATTGGAATGAACCAACAAAAAAGCAGAAGGAAAATTGGGAGGAGTACATGCAAACTTGTCTATCCTACTGTAGAGATGTTGATGTTTCAGACAGAAGTAGTAACTCTACTGGTACTTGTACGGATACTACTAGTAACAACGAAAGCAATTTTCATCAGAAACAGCAAGATAATAATAGTAGCAGTAATAGCAATGATGGCAATGTGAACGGACATGATGCATCAGAACAAAGACCATTAGCAAAATTAGAAGTGAATATAAACAATAATAATAATGATGATGATAATGACAATGAAACAGATGACAATGATGTTATGGTTCTTGGTATTTCTGGTGGTGTTACATACCAGATTTAGATGAAATTATAATGAATAATTAAATACATATATGACATGAATTAACTTCCAATGGTCCGTTGACAATACATCCATACGTTTGTTGTACTATTATACTATTTAAAATTTGTAACTCGAAGTTGGCAAAAATGCCATATCTGGAATCGAGTATTTTTGCGCGTGGTTTTTTAACTAGTGATTTTCAGAAAAATTACTAGTGATTTTCAAAAAAAATTACTAGTGATTTTCATATTGCCCTTAATTAAATATTTTGAAAAAGCACTAAGATTTTCATTTTTTCTGAAATTTTGCGCGTATTTTTGACCGGATACGTTACGCGTAACGTATCCAAGGTATGACCATACCCTATGATAGTATACCCAAGGTATGATCATACCATATGATAGTATTATTAAGATAGACATATTTTTAAGTTTTTAACAGGAAGATGTGCGTGCCTCTTCTGAATTTTGTGCGAGCAAAACCCGCATTTTTGTCCACAACACCACTGAACGGTCTAAAAAATTGAAATTTTTGAGTGTGCGCGTCTGTACAACACGACAAAGGAGGTGTGCAGGAAGGGGGTTGCCGCAGAGATTTTCCTAACTACTTTATAAAGGCTGTAATAACATTTTGAACAACTGACATTAGCATACATAAGCTAGATCAACAGAAAGGCATTAATCTTCGCTTTTTGGACATATCTAACTCTTTCAGTGGATGCTATTGGTTCAAATTTTATAAGCCTGGACGTAAGTGGACAAATATTTTCCTTTCTTCTAGTGGATTTTCTACGCGCGTCATAGTACAATTTGACGTAGAAAAAAAACTCCTGCGGCGACCCCCTTCTCACAGAAAGCCCTCACTAAACGATACCCTATGCGGCCATCTGTTTACATTTACCGAGTTCTTGAAGTTTGTTTAAAAGGCTATAACAGGAAAACCTATTATTTACACGAAGTTCTTGTACTGTTCTCACTTTTCGCTATGTCTAAAATTAAATCCAGCTAATATCAGACATACTGTTCTCACTTTTCGCAATGTCTAAAGATAAATCCAGCTAATATCAGACATGCTGCCATCTGTTTGCATACTAAATTAATTAATACTGAGTTCTTGAAGTGAGAGGTAAAGGACAACAACAACAACAACACTGATGTGTTGTATACATACTGGTTGTGCATACTGGTTATATACTTTTGTCAGCCAAACAAAATAATACGAAACAACAAAAACAAAATTTGCTGATTGATAGTAATGTAGTGCATGATCATTTTGTTGCGCATTTTGTGTAAATTGTTGCATCCAGAAGATTGTACTGTAAGGTAAAAGACAACAACATTGGTATATAACTGGGGCACATCATCTCCTGACAACTGACAACAACAATAGTGACTTGGTGTATCACTGGGCCTGGATTCTACCCCTGAGGCATGCGCATGTAGTAGGTGTTAGGTTATATTGCTGTCAACAACAAAATATGCAACAGCAACAAGAACTGCTGCACTGTTATATACAATTTATTGTGCACTCATTGGAAACTTTTGCATGTAAAGATGTGTCCAATAATATTGGTAGATCACTGGTGGATCCACTAACCCTACCTTGATTCTTGCCCACTACTAGTAATACTGGTGGATCATTGGTGGATCAGAACTGCTGCTTTGGTAGTAGGATCATTGGTTGCACACTCCTTAAAACTTTTAGATGTTGTAAAGGTTGTCTAATAATACTAGTGTATAACCACTTGTGGATCAGCTCCTGCCTGCCTGCCTGCCTGTGTAGGTTCTATCTTTTAAGGTCAACCACCAAACAATACGAAACAACAACAACAACAACAACAGTAGTAGTAGCAGCAGCAATAAAAGTACCATAACACCAACAACAGGAAAAGGGATATTTTTTGCTAGAATTGGTTGCACCCTTCTTGTAAAGTCCTGCATGTAAAGGTTGGTTGGTTGGTTGGTTGGTATCAATTTCTGGTGGATCCACTCCTGTTGATTCAAGTGTGCCAATGCAGGTTCTCTCATTTCTTGACAACAGCAATAGCAGCAGCAAATCTACTGGGATCAATAGCTAACGCTCTAGTTATGCCAAATGGACTTTAACAATATATTTGGAGAGGCTTTTTACTATTAAAGTTAGAGGAAGGAATAGTCCTTGTGTTATTGCTATCTACTAGCAGTGTGTTTGTCTTGTCTTATTGAATGCGCTGTTAGTGTGATGAGCAGCTGTCTACTGTGAATGAATGACATGTGCATGTTCTTTGGTTTGAATGGATACCATTAGTCTGTCTGTATGTGCAAGCATGTTCCACCACGTGTAGCTCAATAGCTGCTGTGCTGTGTAGAATAATTTACTATGCATTTCTTGTAACCTCTTCCATGATGTAAAGGTTGCATCATTCAGCAACAAATACAGCCTATACATCACCTTCAAGGTTGAATAGGCAAGAGGGAGATACCATATTCAATAGAAGAATGCACTATTTGCAAGGGTCTATTAGAATATCGGCCCACGCACAAATAGTAACGGCGTAATCCAAACAGGTGCTAACAAAATATTCATAATAGAGTAATCCAAACAGCACATTATTCATTCTTCACATCATCCTTCATATCATTCTCCACCAACATCATCAATTACAACACACTAGCTATTGAGTTGCTAGCGCGACACCTGCCAAAAGCAAACCTTAACCCTATCGCGCGCATGGCACGCGCGTAGGCCAGACCGTGAGCCAGTGACTAAGCGCAACTCACATCCATTCAATCCGATAAGCCAAAAGCCTATCATCCGAATGAAAGCAAACCCAATACAATAGCAATAGAGATCATCCTCATAATCTAAATATAACACAGTTAATAAGAACTCAGATCTCTCTCTCTCTTGTAGTCGAGTGTAGATGTCTTAATACTAGCTAGCATTCATACCTATTATTCACAAACCTTTTTAGTAACCCTGCCCAATTGACATCTTAATAATAATTACTGCTACTGTGCTCATGTGCAAGCATTATTTGTTGTGCACCGCTTCCTGTAAACTTCTGCAGATAAAATCTTGGAATCACCATACAATGATATCACACTGTTATAGGCTAGTTCCATCCCAAACCAGCACCCTTGCACCAGGGAATTTTTTCTGAAATTATTAAGAATTGAAATGGAAAATTATCCCATCATCATGACAATGGGAATGTATTGAATCAAACCTCCATGGATATCAATTTGTTTAATACAAACTTATAGGACAAGATATAGATATTTGTGCTGTTAAAGAGGTGCGCTATGAATATTTTTTTCATGTCCATCCGTCCGTCTTGTTGCATATTGTTTACTACGTACTTGGATCCATCCGGAACTTGCCTATATATAATGTATCTGATTGATAACACAACCAACCCTGTAAACTTATTATCCTTCCACAGAGTGAAGAAAGATGATGTACTCACACAACCTGTAAAAATGAATGTGTCTAGCAGCAGCTACCTTTTTAGAAGGCTCTTCACACTAGACTGTAGTGTGTAGACTTACTTCCTGAACTATCATATGGTATGAATATTAGTCTTTATTAGAAATTGTGGGCTTGCTTAGGAGCATGTTCTATGTATATATATGTGTATTTACTTGTGACTCTTGTGTCTCCCTTACAGAAAGATGTCCAGTAATAGTAGTATCTTAGCGGATCACTGCTTAGGAGCTTGTTATATGTATGTGTTCATTTACTTGTGACTCTTGTGTCTCTTTCATAGAAAGATGTCCAGTAATAATAATATCTTGGCGGATCCACTCCTGCGTGCCTGCCCATGTACATGGCGCCACACGTGGGTTTTATTTCTTTCTGTTAACAGCCCAACCAAGCAATATGGAACAGCAAAAAGAACTGCTACTTTGTTAGTATAATTGGTTATGCATTTCTTGTAAACTTCTGCCTGCATGTAGAGATAATTCACAGTATTTTACTGGTAGATCCACTCCTGATCTCCCTATGCATGTTCTAAATCTTTTGTTAACAAAGCTATACAAAACAACAGCAGGAACTATTGTGCTGTGTTTGAACTGTGTTTGAACTGATCATGCACTTCCTGTGAACTTCTGCACATGTGAAAATGTTGTAGTATAGTTGGGGTAAAGGACAACTCAATATTGTTGGATTACTGCTTGGTGGATCCACCACACCATATCACACCACACAAATCCATATTGCATTGAACTCCTCCAAGCTCTTCCCCATAACAATAATAATGCACACACAATTACAACAGGTTGTGTGGTGGTGTGTGTATATGATAGGGGGTTGGGGTTATTTGTTTTCAATTGAAACAATTTTACTCTACGTGTCTCTTCTCTTACACTGCGGTGTTCCCATTAGTATTGTGCTGGTGGTTAGTACACTTATATCTCTTACAATATCAGCTAGTCATTTGAGTTTCATGCAAAAGAGGGCATGTGATGGAGTGGTGAGTTGAATTGTTGAGTAAGTAAAGAGTCTCTTCTTATTCTGTCCCAGTAGAATAGAAGCAGCAGCAGCAATACAGAAATGAAAAGACAAGAGTCTCTTCTTATTCTATCCCAGTAGAATAGCAGTAGCAGTAGCAATACAGAAATGAAAAGACAGTATGGATTGCTGTGTATGGTAGGCTGATGATGCAGGCAGGCAGGCTATGAAATTTCGTACAATAATATAACTGGCTACTAGTACTGTATGTGATAATTGAAGAACAACGACTGATACGATTAAAAAGTGTGATTCGAGCAATCAGAGTTTTAAATTGAGTGAGTCGAGTCGAGTCGAGTCGAGTCGAGTCGAGTCCCATCGCAACCTTCTGCTTGTTCTTTCTTCTTTATATTCATTTTCATTTAAAAAGTGCTACCGTCGTCGACGATGTTCTGCGTATCCTTTCTTTTCCGCTTTTTTGGACTGATGCCGTTGTCATTGCTATTGAATACCACCATATCCGTCGCCGCTGCCATCGTAGTAATTGATGCTGATGATAGTAGTTTCTGTACAATATCAGGTTGTCTCCGTAACAGGAAATACACACAATCTAAATGAATATTTTCATCAACAGCTGCCATGATTAATGCCTTTTCATCAACAGCTGCCGTCATTAATGCCTCCACAACAGGCGTATCGTCCGAAGCAGAATAGCAAAGAATAAAAGTGTCGTCTATCATCGTCTTCACCTGCTCCTCACCAAATTTCATACAAGCCTGTACGAAGGGTGTGGAATTGTAATTAGTTTTATTACGGAATAGAAGAGTAATTCCTTTCTTCTTTGAGAAATAATTAAGTCCAGCTTCGAATACCGTTTGAAATCCTTGAATATTGGAAGATTTAATAGCGTCATAGAGTGGTAACATATAATTGTCACAAAGCATATCCTCCTTTTCATCCCTAAAATCATCAAGGAAAGTTTCAACTAATTGATCAATTTTATTTTCATATCGAAAAGGAAATTCTTCTGTTTGTCGAAGGACCGTAATTAATTCGACACGTCTACTCCTACGACCACCATCACTGTCATCATCTTGTTGGAGTGTTGTCGTCATTGTCATCTTGTTATTGTTCTTGTTATCATTATTACTATTACTACTGTCGTCGTCGGCAATAACTACAAGTAGCAGAACAGCCGTACCGTATTTCTTTGCCAATTTGAATCCTAATTTTCGTTCACCATCATGAGTACCACCATATTTTTCATATATTTGATCATATTTGCGTAACCATATAGCTCGATGATTAGCAGAGAGTGTTTCAGGAGAAATTAAACTATAGTATGCTTCTAGACGCATCCTTAAGGACGATTTGCCCAATGATAACGGGATCGCCTGTCGCTGTCGCTGTGGTTGACGTTGATGTTGCTGATGATGACGATCCTCTTCGTTATCAACATTGGCGTTCATAGCATGAAGGAAAATTGCAACTAATTGATCAGTTTTATTTTTTGATCGTACAGGAAATGCTTCTGTTCGTTGAAGGACGTCAATCAATTCGAGGCGACGTGTTCTCCTACGAGTAGCACCAGCAGCACGAGTAGCAGTAGCCATGACTTTTATCTATCGTTTCTATTGATTCAGTGGAAGTGGTCTAAAACGGCGCCACCAATGTCAAATCTATTGTACGATGGAATAATAATAATAATAATAATAATAAGTGGAAGAAAAAAGAAAAAAGCTTCCTTTGAATCAATCGAATCCATCGAATCACTCTTCGTCCTTTATTAGCGCGCTTTAAATATTATGGCGCTTATCCCCGTGGACTAACAAGCGTTCGATTAATTCGACTCATTCATACTATCTACAGTACAGTAACAGCATTTATTTTGTCACTACCGTTAGTAGCGCGCTATGTTTTGTGAACTATGTTAGTATTTTATTGTTCGTGACGTCATTGTTTATTTGTTTGTTTTTGTCGAAAAAATGGCGGACGTGGCCAACTACAAGTTGGCATCACCAAATATTCATTATTTGAGCATGGCTGATACAACAAACACGCGCTTGGCATGGCATCCTCGAAGATTCCACCCCTTAGAAGTGAAAAATAAATCTCATTCATTTTTTCAACATTATTGTTGAGATAACCTAGAACGCGTAATTTTTAAAATGATCGCGCAGACTACTAAGGAGTACAAGTACAATGGAAAGCAATGACAACAAACCGAGTCAAGTACAGACATATTGCTAATTTGTTGGCTGACGTATGTCTAAAATTTTTGTCGGAAATACGGTTGCTTGTTACGGCACCATGCGAGTGAAATTTTTGAACGGTGGGTAAAGAAAGTGCGCCTCGCGTCGCCATGCTTTTAGATCTCTCGTTGTTGAAATGCCGCCACGCAGTTGTTAGTTTGATTGGATTTGATTTTGTCGTGCATTTCATCGTGTTGTTTGAAAAACAGAACTTCAATAAGCAGTTGCAAGTAACGGCGATCGTTGTACAGTAAACCGTATTAACACTACCTTCTTTGCGTTTGTTGTTGTTGCTTCACTACTCTACACTACATTATATTACTATTTATTTCCTACTAGTATTTAATTTAAATATCAAGATGAAATTCACTGCTCTTGCTCTCTCTCTAGTCGCATCGGCTTCGGCCTTTGCACCTGCCTCGAAATCAGTCTCATCCACTGCATTGAATCTTGGTGGAAATCAACAATACGGGAACATGGGACCACCTTCGGCACCTATGGTCGGTGGATCATCCAGTGGATTTGAAATGTTCTCACCAGAAATTCCTATGAAAAGAATTGAGGGAGGTGGAACTGTCCGTACTTGGGACATCCCTCCAGAGACCGAACGTCTTCAATACGTTCTGGAAACCAATGGACGTCCATTGAAAGCCAAAGTGGAACTGTACGTATTAAAAAATAGAATGACCGACTGTGTGTGTGCTGTGTAACAGTCAGGAGGCAGTGTAGAAATGGTGCAGTGTGAACGAAACGAAAGAATGAAAGAAAGAAGTCATAACATTATCTTGAGATTGGAATAAGAAGTGCGTAAAAGCCTATTTTCAATTGATTTTTGATTTGTGGACTTTCGCTCGGATTCTTCATTCTTTGTTATCTTGTGATCACTAGCTACCTCTACTCTACTCTACTAGCTAGCTTTTGATATGAAACTCTTGTGGATTGATATAATAATCTTTTTCCTTTTCTCACACAACCAATTTCCTTTCTTTCCATCTTCTCTTTCCATCTACCCTCTCCTCCGTCTATCTTCTTTGTCTTCTCTCCTCTCTTGATTGCACGCATGCATCCCTCCTCCCGTGCTGCTGCGAATGGAACGAATGCCTTTCATTCTACTGCTGTTCCCTCTCTCTCTCTCATTGCGATCCTCATGACATCTCATCACGATTTGAATTCAATATTGGAATATGCTGTGTTGTTGCTCAAATGCGTTTTCGTCAACAACACGATCCATACATACGGTTCTCAATATCGCTTCTTATGTTATTGAAAATTATTCCTCGTGAATTTTGTGATCCGATCCCTTTCGAATCCATTCGAATCCAATCCAATTCATTATTTATTCATTTAATTGCACAACAACTATAACAACAACTACAAAACATTTCCATGGTTGATCGTATCGTATCGTATTGTATCGACCTCCTTCCATTCAATTTAAATACCCGCCTACAACTTTACTATGCTATGCTATTGATTTATTAACTAACTTCTACTACAGTTGGGAAGGACCCGTCCGTCTTCTACATTCCATGGATGTCAATCTTGAAGATGGTTCGCAAACACCATACAAGGGTATGTTAGCATTTCCCAAGGGACAAAAGGCACTCAAGATCTCTACCACGGGATCCCAAGAATTCCCATGTACCTTCGGTGCCGAAGTTCCATCTTTCGAACGTACTAAGCAATTAGTGGCATTTCAAAATGATGTTTGGGAATCCAATCCAAAACATACCATGCAAGGTACCGTGAGTGAATCTGGATTAGGTGCCGTCAAGGCATTCCCTATTTCAGATAATATTGAAAGTGTTCAAATTATGTGGTGGTCGAAGGATACTGGTAAACGTGCGGCGAAATCCAAAATTGAAGTCCTCCAAGGTCCTAATTCGATCCGTCAAGTTTTTGATATGCATTGTGAAGGTACCACACAACCGTACCATGCTATTATTGAAACACCAGGAACTGGATGGACGATCCGTATGTGGTCCAAGTCTCCAATGGAATACCCGCATGAAATTGTTGTCGAACCACATACTGTTGCCGATCATGGTGGTATGTCAGGTGATGAATCATTATGGTGGGAATAAACAATATCAATTTAGTTTAGTTAGTTTACGGTACGGTAGTTGTTTTTAAGTTTTAGTGTTGACAGATGTCGGCGTTTCACGTCTTTCTCATCGTTGTGATAAACACCGCTTACATTTGATAGTATGTTTATCACACGAAAACGAACGACCCGACACTAATACCTTTACGACTTACCTACCTGCTTACTTTACAATCAAACAACAACACAAAACAACAATATCAATTTCGAAAATAACAAAACATCAAAAACAATTTATGTTTATTTACTCTTCAGTAACAAAATAACCAAATGGGGTTTTATGTAGAATCAAAATAATAATATAACACACACACACATTCACATACATACGATTTTCACTTATAATCAACTAGTTGTAGTAGTAGTATTAGTCCTATGTGTAGTAGTACATGATGTGGTAGATTCGAAATTCACGACATGCATTGAATACACCTCACCTCTCACTCTCATTCCTATTACATTTAATTTAAAACTACAGTAGGATGCAGAGTACAGTCTATCATTTAGTCGTTCCTCTAAGTCCTACCCTAGTAGCTCCATACTAGCAGCACCGTACTACTTAGTAGCACATCGCAAGCAAAGATCTCTACTGTCCACATGCTAATTGTATGAAGACGCATATTATGGACACATCAGATGCATATAGTACACTACTTCTATTAGTACTACTACTGTGATATACCCACAAATGCGTACAAGTAGTGTAGACACACACACACACACACATCCGACTAACTCCATCCTAACATGGCTTCATTAGCTACGGTAGACACTAGACACTAGACTCTAGACACCACACGCACACATTATGCGTACAGTATTTTCTTAGTACTTCATACTAGCTACCCGCCGTCATTATCTCTAAAATGTTAGGAAGATCAGAAAATATCCTATTATTACTGGGCCACCCAGGATGGTACTCGCTTAGTTTTTCAGAAATGCAAATAATACCCACTGGAACATCCACGAAGGTACTTATTTAGCGTTTACTACTACTACTACTACTACTACTGCTACTACTGCTACTATGAGTACAACGTACTGGAAGATATTATGCACAAAACAAAGATTTGGTATCTTAACACAGTCTACTTATCTATCATTGCATTGTTATTCCTGCCCCTTGGTATAGTATAGGGCAAGAGTAGGGTCAAAGTTGCCGGCTGGGCATTTCTTTCGTTATCATGGTCGTCGTGGTCGTATACAGAGCAGCTTTCGTTCGTTTTCTTACTATTTAACACAGATTTTTACATACATCATTCATTCCCTATTATTTTTTTGTCCGGTCTTCTATTTTACTAGACATAACAGTTGTACATTGTAACGGGAATTCAATTCAATTCAATTCAATTTAAAATTATACATTTAGAAATAATGCTGTATTTCACCCCATACTTGATACGATGAGATTTCACTTAGGAAAAGTTCAATGTATTCTTTTTGTTCTGATGTAAAAAAGGTTTCATAATCGGTACGTGATACAAATTCTGCCCATTTTACATTACCACGTTTATCACCAGCAACTGCTTCCAGTTCTAAAAATTCTAATATCGATTGTGCCGTATCCATAAACTGTGGTTGTTGATAATCTTCATAATAGACAGTTAATACAGGTAACTTGTATGGCAAATAATCTAATGATTCATGCAAGAGATTATGCCATTGTACGTATCTAAAAAAATCACCTCGGCATGGTACATTATTTATAATATTCTTCCAATCGGAACTGGAAGTGGAAGATGGTGGTGGACCAGAAGTAGTTGTTGCATCATCATGATGATCACCACCACCATTACGACGTTTAAATGATAATACTTCTTCTTGTCCTTCTGCATTTGCATCTGCATCTGCATCTTTCTCCAAAAAATAATCACTAAGAAAGAAATCAATTTCTTCATCACCCCGGCGTTTACTCACATCCAGTTCTTTACAGAATAAACTCATACCGGTACCATTATCAGGATGTTCTAGAAGCCATTGTTGATCTTTGGTGGTGTTGGCATCACGATGATGTTTTCGTTCCAGATGAAATCGAGCAATAACATTATGAAATGGATTACGAATAAGATGAATTACTCTGGATACACGTTCTGGTGGATACGATACATCCATTAAATCACCATTAGGATCGACTGCGTGTCCTGATGCACAGTCTTGTAAAAATGATAATGGTGGTGGTGGTAGTTGTGGTAGTTGTGATGCTATTGCTATCGGTGCTGTTGCTGTTGCTGTTTCATTTGTTGAAATTGATGCTGTTACATCGTTATCGTTATCGTTACCGTTATATCCGTAGGCATACTCTTTGGGACCACAATTAAAACAATATCCACCACAATGTGTTTTTGTGATTACATATCGTCCATATGGTAATTGACGATGATGAAAGGATGTCACCGGATCGGGCATGAATGGTCCTTCGGGATAATTCGGACCATAAATAGACAAAGAGGGTGTGCCATCACGTACTCCATACTTTGCTTCGATACCATAATTTGTAGCAAAGGATGTATTAGTGGCACGTGCTACCATTGTCAAGGTAAAGGACGTTCCAGAATTAGGAAAGGATGCTAACCATACAATTTGTGGATCAAATAATTCAGTTGGTTCAGTTGGTGAATTTCTTAAAAAGTTATTTGGTGGTGGTGGTGGTGGTTGTTGTTGCTGTTGCTGTTGCTGTTGCTGTTGTGTGTTTTGTGTGCCGCCGCCGTCACCATTACGTGCTGTTGTTGTTGTTGTTATTGGTTTTGGATTCGTATAGTGATACGTTGTTTTAGTTCTAGTTTTAATTTGAACTACCGACGAAGACAACGAAGACAACTGAGAAGAATCGATATCGTTATCGTTACCATCGTTGTGAATATCATCCACATCCATATCCTCATCCTCACTTTTCTTCTCTGTTTTTAGATGATCAGTATCAGTTGTTTGTGTTTGTTTGATACCGCTGCTACCACTGTCGACGTTGACGTCGACGGTAACGTTACCGTTAACGTTTCCATCGTCGTATAGAAATGTTGTTGTTGCACCGATAGCGATAGCAATAGCGATAGCACCAGATATTGTTACAATTGCAAATAAGGTAACAACATGAACAATCCTTTTCCTCTTCTTTTGGATAAACTTGTATCATCTCTATGATTGCGATGTCTGTTCCCGCTGCCTCTTACATGATTGTACAAGAAAAGCACCTCCACCTCCTCCTCCTCCTTCTCATTTTCGTTGGTGTCACCAGCACATTTTTCGTACACGTAAGTCATCTTGTTTTCTATGCAGGTTGTATTGTACTTCGAAGTATTGTACTGCGAATTATCTGTATTTTGGAGTGCCAACAGAAACTTTACGATCGATATCGATATTGATATTGATACATACAATACATGTACAGTGCCAGACAGTACTGCAGGTCCTACTAGTATGCAAAGTGCAACACTGATCGTTTCGTGGCGTTGCTGAAAGTTTTTGGGTGATGATGGAAGAAAGAAAGAAAGAAGAATCACAGAATAATCATAAATTCTGCCTTCACTACTACGATACGGAAGCTTTTTAGATAGATCTCAGATATCTCAACGATCGATAAATCTACCGGTATGCTTTAGTATGTATGGTTTACGGTAGGATGGATTTTCACAATTTTTTTGTTGCCAAAATTTCAAAAATTTGGTGAATCATAATATCGAAGATCACATCGCCCCGCGAATAGAATTTTTTTTCCGTTCAAAGCAAATTTGCACGTGCCCCATGCATACAATGAAATTTCTTTACGTTCTTTGTGCAGCAGCCGAATAGCATGCATAACGCTTGGAAAAACTGCGTGGTCCAACCGCGCATGATATAAACAAAACAAGAAAGAACGTGTTCTCTCTCAAAGTGATGTGGTGACCGACGCAATTGACACATACAGAAAAAAATGAAAAATGTCTATTGCATTGCTTCATCCATTCGCTCACAACAACATGCTGATTTCCACCAAGAATTCATGACAAGCGATTTGCATACGAAAGGAAAGAATAATACAACGCCTTATAGCTCCTCTTTTGGACATGGTAATCGTTAAATACTGTCGTACATAACATATAGCATTATGACGAGACATTCTTCCCCGAACCAAGACACGATCTGTTGTCTGTGTACACAGCAACTACAAGAGAAAGCAAATAATAAGTTCTCATAAATTCCTAATTACCATCATCATTACTCCTGTACACCTTCGAACAACGTTCGGAAGGAGAAAAACAACTTGACGGCAACAACCAGATTACGACAACCATGGAGAATATAGTTTCCATCAGCGACGACGACCCGAACAACCAGTTGGCAGTTGTACAGCAATTAGTCAGTCAATTGTCAGTTGCTGGCAATCCAGTCACTATCAACGTTGTAAACAATCATGTCCACAACGGTGATATCGTATCTACCGTGAACAACAACAACATTGTCACAAAGGAGTACTTTGACGAGGAAGTTGCGATCTTGAGTGAAGCATTGTCGGACCTTGACGAGAAAGTTGTGAACTTGAGTGAAGCATTAACGGATGTAAGGCTGAACAAACTCATCAACTTGCTAAACTTGTTGATGGAATAACTACTTCAATAACTGCTGGAATGACTGCACTTGTTGCTGGAAATATCTCCTGCAATAACTGAACTTGTTGCTGGAATATTCCTGCAATAAACTGCACTTGTTGCTGCAACCACTCAACTTAATAATATAATCACTCCATTTATTAATTCAAACGTGATACTGCTTGCTGGACAAGCTAGACTTCATGGCACACTTCCACCATTATTAATGAGAATAATGAATGAAATACGTGATGGATTCCAATCACTCGATGCCGTTGATGACGATGACGATGACGATGATACTGTTGTCGATGCAGTTATTGTTGTCGAAGGTGACGACGATTGAAACTACGTGATGGATTGATTCGAATCAATCATTCGTTCCTCTTGATGATTGATACAGATACGAACGACAAGGATGGGACAGAGTAGGTAAAAGCAATTCTAAGTTGATACAATATCTTATTTTAGTGGAAGTCGATTCTACCAAGACACGAATACCTTTATTTTTTTTGAAAAATACGTCGTCAAACATACCCGTTGGTTGATAATGGTGTCGTCATCTCTTAAATTACCAATCACAATAAAAAATTATTGCATTCACTAATATATAACACTAATATAGAGACATTTGTACTATTAGTTTAGCTCATACTGTACTCTATTATTTGATTTTTAATCCTCCTCTCTTCGTATGCATACACCTCTGCGATTCGATTCGAAATTTGCCTGCCTGCCATCCATATTATACGTGTACATCCTCATAGAATTTTCTTCAGATATCCAAATCCAACCGGATTTTTTTGTCTCTACTGTTAACCGTACCACTATCTATCTATATTTCGTCTCATAAGTTTTTAATGAATGGACCTATATTGATGAAGCATCATTCTCTTTCACATTCCGCATTCATTGTTAAGACAGATGCGACTCGGCGATAATAGTTCTTATTTTTCATTTCAATTCTTTACTCACGCACATAAAAATGATAAAAATGGGAGGGGGGGGGGGCTGCTGGTGTTGTGTTTACCGGATACTGTACTTCACGATTACTACTACTACTACTAGTAGTAGTAGTAATAGAGATTTTGTAATCAGAAAGGGTGCCGAAACAAAAATCAATCTACAACTCCTTCTCAAACCAACCGGGCAAGTCAAAATAATCTAACACCCAGTACCGTTTTCGATACCCAATCGCCTTGTAAAAATCTGCTGCCATGCCATTGCCAGTCACCAGCTGCATTTTCATAATTTTGTTGTCGCTACTATTACTGCTGCCATTCATTTTCTTCCCCTCTGTCATCACGATCCATCGTTCTGCTTCCTCCATCAACGCACGCCCGACACCACTGTGGCGTGCTGATGCATCGACAGAGACACGCCAGACGGATCCCACGTCGGTTTCTGGTCCGGGTTTGTGTTTCCGAGGTGCCCATTTTGACTCCGCAGCATCCTACTACTACTACCTTTCCCTTGGTTGTTGCATCATTTGTGTCTGAATCTGAAGCAGTGTCATCCATCGTTGTATCTGCACAAAATGTAGTAGTATCATTTTTTGTGACAACAGATTCTACTGCGACCAGCATTGCTCTATCATCTTGTTCCATCCAATACTTGGGTAAATTCATACCATCGGGGCCGACATCCCCGTCCTCGCTGGTGGTATGCTCCTTCATTTTCTCCATCATGGGACCGACGAGACGTTTGGTGATGTCCCATTGGCATGCATTGGTCGTTTGGGAGAGACCTTCCGACCAGATGTGACATATTTGTGGTGCGTCGGCTCTGATCATTGGGCGGACTTGGATGATCATGGTGCATGAGGTGGACTTTGGCTTTGCCATTGCTTGATATATGTGGTAATATATTTTTCGTCTCTACTATTAACTGTACCACTATCTATATTTGGTTTGATAAGTTTTTAATGAATAGACCTATATTGATGAAGTTTAAGACAGATGATGCGGCGATGCGAGGATGATAGTTATTATTTTTCATTTCAATTCTTTACGGTACTGTAACGTTACTCACTCCTGCACATAAAAATGATAAAAGCAAATGGGGGGGATAGAAAAGGGGTCGGTCGTCGGTTGTTAATTTTATAAATAAAATCGAAAAGAGGGAGCCAACACATGAAACCCTAAAGTCAATGATGTGAAGAAAAAAGGACTAATACAGCACCATCAATCATCGCTCATGCATAATTTCTATTTATGTCTACAGTACAGTAGTATGTTAATACCTTGCCTGTTTTACGCCGCGCGCCAGTACCAAGACTAGTGCATGGTACTTTCTGGGTACTGGCATTAAAACTGAAGGCAATGAACGAAGTCGAAGACTGAGGTCATAGCATGAAGTTTTACTGTATAAGGAAAACTGAAGCCATCCCTTTTGGCTGAAGTTTTCCGTAAACGCGGCATAAATTGGGAAGGTATGAGCGTACCCGTCCTGTTACGGGTTTGCAGCAAGGTACAAATACTAGTGCGATTGTGATTTTGCTAGCTACTATATAGTATATCATTGAGTTGAATTAAATTAAATTAAACTATCTGTCCATTTTCATTCACTGTATTGATTCTTTTATCTCTATTTTAATGCTTATTTCGTGAGATATTTGATTTAATTTTAGTATCGTCCGACAGATAGGTGCGTCGATTATTGAATTCACGACACGACAATTTAAAAAAACTCAATATTTCATTATCATGTAAGGAACCGATTTTCCTTATATGTGTATGTGATCGAGTATAAGATGTTAGCTATCTGTAGAGGTTCTCATTATTAAAATCCGTCGATTATTAAAGAAGATCTGAAGAGGCGGGTGTTGCCATGGAGGTGCTTAAAAGAGAAAAGAATTTTCGTTGTTGTTACTTTTTTCTTACGATTTGAATTTTTTTTAAAATTTACGCGTATTATCGTGGAAGAAATTATTTAATTTTTGAATTCCTTATGTAGAGCTCATTTCTATCAGTACCATCGAAAGTACCAAGGCCTGTTTTTAGTACCAAGGCGAGTGAGCTTCAACGCGTATTATCGTGTGTTGTTATTACCAATGCGTGTTTTTAGTACCAAGGCGAGTGAGCTTCACACGCGTATTAAATTTCCTTATGTAATGCTATGTAATCGCCAGTACCATGAAAGTACCTAGAATCACTCGCGCGAGTATGGTACTGAGCTAAAAACCCGTAACAGGACGGGTACAAGAATGCCTTTTTATTGACAATCTACTAAAACGACATTCATTCTATTCTACTTTCTATTCTATTACTACTCGACTCGATTCGACTCGACTTACACTTTCGAAAAGCAATCAAGGCAGTACCGTAGATAATCTCTCTACTCCATATTATCTCCCTGCGACTGCACTGCACTGCACTGTACTTCACTGCAATTTAATTTCAACGTACCGTACCGTACCGTACCGTATTGACTAGACTACACTACATAAACTTTTGACTACAGTACTGTAGCTAGCTAGGCAAAGTCATAACGTAAAACGAAAAGTCGAAAAAGGAAAGCGAACAAAGTTCATTATGGTGGCATTAAAAAAATTTGCACTGGTCCAACAAGCTAAACAAAAAGCATCCATGAAACGAACCAAACAATTAATTTTGATATTGAAATTATTTTTATTTTTCATGTCAATATTTATAGTAATAACAAATTTAGAAATATATAAAAATTTAACAGATATTAGTACTAGTACAACAAATTTAGATTCTTCTTCTGCGGCGGATTCTGTCGCTAACACGAACGCTAACGCTAACGCCAACGTCGACGATCCAAATATTAATGAAAGTGATGAAGCCAATCATATACATGTCGTATTTTCTACATCGTGTTCCTTATCACATGATTGGCAATCATATTTATTTTTCTTTCATGCGATGTTACACAAACAAAAAGGTGATGTGACACGTATCGTGTCTGGTTGTTCACCTGAAGATGAAATCACAATGCAAACAATCCATGATAAACAATTTAAAATTATGAATCAAAACTTTCTTTTACATTTTACACCAGAATTTGGAAAACAATTAGTCGAGGAAGGGATTTCTTTTCAAAAAACTAAATATTGGAATAAACCATTTGGTTTACATCATTGGATGGTACATCGTTTTGGTTATACGATGTGGAGTGAGACCGATGATTCAATTATTACCGTACCAGAATATGATAATCATATTATTGTTTTAGTTGATCCCGATATGTTAATGCAAAAACCATTTGTGAATGATTTTTCAAAAGTACCCATTGATCATTGGAATAAATATTATCGAAAAAATATGGGTAGTGGTAATAGTGGTAGTGATCGTCATAATACCAATAAAGAATTATTAGTGGGTAAAGTCCAACAAGGTCATCCGGCAGCACAAGATTATTCCTTTGGTTCGAAATGGTTAGATCCCGTGAAAGATCATTTAGATGATATTATTGGATCGACCACGAGTTTAGTACATGACGTCACACATGATGAAGCACAATATTTGTATGCTGCGGGACCACCGTATTGGATGACAGCACGTGACGCATATCGTATTTCTGTGAAATGGAGTGAATTTTTACCAAAAATATTCAAACACCATCCAGTCTTTATGGCAGAAATGTATGGTTATTGTATGGCGTCGGCATACTTTGGTTTAAAACATCAAATGGCACGTGGAATGATGGTGTCGAATGTTGGTATGACCGACGGGGAAGGTTGGTCCTTTTTAAGTACAAATGAAGAAAATAAAAAGAATGCTTGTGATGTTTCTAAATATAAAGAGACGGAAATACCCAATGTTATTCATTTTTGTCAACGATATTCCATTGGTGAATATTTTATTAATAAATATTTATTTCCAACTGATATATTAGGTTGTGATCATCCATTATTAGAATTACCATCAAAAGATATCTTAGTCAATACCTGGTATTCTCATTTTGGGGATGGATCGATTGAAGAATGGGATCAAGAAAAAGATGATATTAAACGATATCGGAATGCCTTTGTGATCTGTAGTTTATTTCCAGCTATTAATGCTGCTGCGAAATTTTATAAAGATCAACATTGTAATTCCAAAGATAATGATGGTAGTACGCAAACTACTATCTATGCTGCCACCTATAATCATTTCCGAAGTGAAAAAGGGATAGAATTAGTACAACGTGGATTAGCTGCTGCCACCAAAAAAAAAGAAGATCACCGACGAAAAAAGTAAGTGAATGATTTTGTGGGTAAATTATAATAAAAAAAAGATAGATAATAATATTGTTCTGTTCTGTTGGGTATTTTACAGTAGGTAGGAAATAGTAGGTAGGTAGGTAGGTACCTATGCTATGTAACATAATATTAAGTTCAATGGATGAAACAAACAAAATATATATCACGGACCGAGCCGGGACAACGATGACGACGGACTACGACGACCATGACGACGGACTACGACGACGGACTACGACGACGACCACGAGAGGAATGGAAAAAAAGAAATCTAAATCGAATTGAATCGAATCGAATTACGATGTTTGTTTGTATGCATGCATGCATGCATGCAACGCGTCTTAAAAGCAATAATACTATAAAAACGGATTTTGATGGCATGATTACCACACTTTCACATCATTTTAGTTTCGAGTGTAGTAATACTAAATAATGTGTGATTTTCGATAGATTTTGACTTGTGTTGTACTATGTCCTGTTGTAGATTCATTCATTCTTTAACGTGGTATAATTCTAGAACAAATCATATAATTCTAGAACCGAAAAAAAAAAAACAGTAGAAGTAATATATAATAAAACTCTAATTTAAATACTTCTGGAGTCGATAGACCGATGGCCTAAACGTTCCACGAAGTTGGGACACCCTGCCAGCACCTATAACTAATTTGAGGATATCCCGTTAGAGATATCCTTGCTCCCGGAGGAGTACATTTGTCTCTTGGTAGGACTTCATTGCACAGAGCAGTTGCATGAATATGCAACGTCAACAACGAAAGCACCCAAAGAGCATTACTACTCTCTTTTGATATCACTTTTTAAGCAGATAAAACTATTTAGTTTCTAGTCCCATCACCTGTCATAGAGAGACATCAAATACCTAGTCTTTTGGAAAATTGTTAGTATTTGAAAAAAAAATAATAACATTTAAAAACAACACAGCAACAATGAGAATGAGAATGAGAATGAGAATACAGGAAAATTATTACCATGATCATTTTGCTCTTTGGGGTAACGATCATTCAAAGCCAAATTCAAAGCAACCGCTGCACTACTCGCAGCAATTACTTCACTACTCGCAGCAATTACTTCACTATTCGCACTATTCGCAGCAACCTCTGCACAAGTCGCAGCAACCGCTGCACTAGTTACAGCCTTTTGCGAAGCAATTGCTTCATCATTATTCGAAGAAACCGTATTCTGCATGGTTTCACATGCCGTCACACATGCCGTCATGAAGAGTTGCTGTGGAAGAGAAGATTTGCTGTGGAGTCAGTCAATGACGATGGGACAGCAGAAGTAGAAGGAGAAGAAGGACTCGCTGGCGTCATTCTGCTCTCATCATCGTTGGTGTTGTTGGTGTTGTTGTTGTTCATTTTTCTTGCTGGTATTATGATATTGATTGTCGTAGATTGCTTGCTTCCACTTAATGAGATCGTCTTTGTAAAATTTAGGTGTATTAAATTCTTTTTTAAATCTAATAATGTTCTAAAATTAACACACAAAAGTACGGTAGGTTCTTAACACGGCGGACGATAAAAATAATTGTTTTTGTTCACTGGATAAAATGTATTTTAACACGGCGGACGATAAAAAAAATTTGTTTGTGTTGAGTCGATGCTGCTGCCTATAAAAGCTAAATCATGTCCAGACAAAGGACAGACTGGGCGCATAAAAATAATTGTTTTTGTTCACTAGGAAAAATGTATTTTAACACGGCGAGGGATTGTGGGCGCATAAAAATAATTGTTTTTGTTCATTAGGAAAAATGTAGTCGATGAATGCTGCCTATAAAAGCTAAATCATGTCCAAACAAAGGACAGACTATTATTTGTTTTTCGAGTTTTCAGTTGTAATCCGTTTCATCGATGATTGAATCGAATGAATCGTGTGGCGGCTTTTCTTTTCGCTCAGATTTTCATTTGTACTCCCTCCGATCCACAACGTGGAGGCCAGCATCTTAGTCCCAGAGCTTTGCGTTCATTTAGTTGTTTAAAAGGACAAGAAGGAACAAATTCAAATAATCTTGTTATGTGGATGAGGGAAAATATTCAATTGTATGACACATTCATACTCTTTCTTTGTGGTGCTGCAACTACATACAAACGAAAGATGCATGGTTATCCGGGGATTATGGAAATGATTGGAGATTATTTGGGTTTAATACGAGGGAAAGAAATTCGTATGCTCAAAGAATTCAATGAGTTGGTTTCCGAATATATTGTTGTCATTGATTATGATAAAATTAAACCAAAATCAGATACGTTTAAATATTTTAAGAGATGTGCGGGTAGATGTGGAAATGGATGTATTCTTATTCAAGGCAAAAAGGTCACTGTCAGTGAATATGCATGTCCTTTTTGTGTGAATCGTTGCAAACAGACACCCGGTGATGCTGTGTCTGTTGTGAAACGTGTGACAGTAGTAGTTGGCGCATAATTTTGATGATTGAGAGCAAGAATGGATATCGATGGTGGGGGTGGGGGTGGTAGTTGGTGATGGATACGGAAGGAATGTAGATGATCATGATCCTGAACAGCAACAGCAGGAAAATTCTATATAACAAATAATAATAATACAATATAATATGATATAATATGATACAATATAATTCTTTGACTACAATAGTATGAATAGCCTATATACCTAATCCTATATGAATATCTATAATAATATGAACGTGATATTACTGTACTGCACTTGTTATTTTAAAGCACGAAGACTACGGGCACTGCTAAAGAAACCACTCGTTTTAAAAGATCGAAGTGTACTACTAGGATGTCGAAATGATAATGATGTCCTTTTCCTCTTTTTCTTTCTCTTTTTCTTTTGTGTTGTTCTACGTAACAAATTACGTGTACTTAATACATCATCATCATCATCATCATCATTATTATTATTATCATCGTTGATGACGTCATTATCTTGTAGCTGCATCTTTACGACTCTACCTCTGGAAATCGTTATATCATGCAGATCTTGAACAGAAGATGGACGGTGTTGTTTGTGTTGCTGTTGTCGAGAATGTCGAGAATGACGAGAATGATATGGATGACTGCTAATGCTACTACTGCTGTTGGTGCTGCTACTAGAACTATAATTTAATGTAGATCTCGTCAATCCTGATCTTGATTTCGACCTCGATGCTGTTGATGGTGATGGTGATGGTGGTGCAGTAGTAGTATTAGCAGTAGTAGTAGTAGTAGTAGTAGTATTAGAGGAATCAGTATCAGTATGACAAAGCCTTCTTCTTCTTCTTCCTACTACCACTACTCCTTTATTATCATTTCTTGGGGCAGCAGCAGCAGCAGTAGTTGTCGCAGACGAACGACGTGTACTATTAGTAGTAGTAGACTGTGATGTAATAGTGGGTGCTAGTAAGACATTATCATCCTCATCATCACTACTTATGATGACTCGTTTCCCATTTTTATATATAATTGTTGGTGATGAATACACTAATGGTGCGGATGTTGTTGTTGCTGCTGATGCTGACGCTGATGCTGGTGCTGATGCGTTTGTTCGTGGTAACGATGATGAAATCATATTCCATTCATTATTCGTCGTCGTCGTTGTCGCTCTCATTTTACTATTCCTCACTTTCGTTTTCGTTTTCTTACTATTGTTTTTCATTATTATTTTTCGAGGAATTGAATGGTAACAATTGTGGTGTTGCTGTAGTTGCTGTTGCTGTTGCTGTTGCTATTAATGAGGAAGAGGAAGATGCAGTGTCCTTTTTCGTCTTCGTCTTTGTGGTCTTTTCCTTTTGTCTCCTTTCTTTTGTAGTAGTAGTAGTAGGTTTTTTCATACAACTTACTACAGTATTGCTATAATTCTTGTTACTATTCTCGTTATTCCAATCTAATTCAGACGCTACTACTAATGACTTATTATTTGATTTCGTCGATGATGATTCCTTCTTCTTCTTCAGCGGGTCGACTGCTAACTCTTCAGTCTTGCCAAGACGGAGAGGAGCAAAGCGGCAGCTTTTAAATAATAAGTCATATTTCTTCTTCGTTGATGTTGATGTTGATGTTGACTTTTCCTTTTTGCTTATATTCATCTCCTTCTTCTTCTCCTCCTCCTTCTTCTTTTTCAACATCTTTCCGGAATCGTCTAACCATATATCATCTACCTTCACTAGTAACTTCTTCTGAGACTTTTGATTATTCTCGTCGTTCACATCGTTTATTTCCTCTTCTTCTTTGTTGTCAAACAATAAATCATCATAATCTTGTTTTTTAAAAAATGAAGATTCCTCTTCCTCATCATTATCATTATCTTCATTATCTTCACTGATATTAATTTTTTCCAATGAATTCCAAAAATCAAGTTCTAACCAAGTTACTGATCCTTCGCTTTCTATGCCTTCCAGGTTATTATTATTATTGTTCGATGTTATTGTTGTTGATGGCGATCCATATAATATCTCTATCGATTCTTTATTGATTTTGATTTTGATATGCTGTTATAATTGTTATCATCTTGCTGATGTGGTTGCTGATTATGATGTCGTATTGCTCTGTGACGTTTGATCGGATTCAACAATATTGGAAATACTTGAGGTAATGGACGCGATGATGATGACGATGATGATGATGATAATGATAAATCATTGAATAGTCGTGATGATGGCGATGGCGATGGCGATGGCGATGCAGCTAATAATGATACAGTCCTATCGGTCCTGTCGTCGTCATGATTATTAGAGCCGCAACGACCTCTGCTACGAGATGGCTTTTTCGGAGAGGATTCAGTAATAGTAGTAGGCACACCGCTTATTGTCCGATCTTTTTTCTTATGTTTATTATTACTGATAGCAGTAGTAGAATCACTGCTGCCATTATGAAGACGAAGAAATTTCTGTAGAGGAGATAACACAATACGTGATCTCCGTTCCTTCTTTTTACTTTGAATAGGAGTAACTTTATCATTAGTCACTGCTATTATTACCCCGCTCGTCGTCGTCGTCCGATATTTTCCTTCGCGATTCTTACTAGCATTAGTAGTAGTAGTAGAGCCAGCACTACTGCCGTCACGACGAAGAAATTGCTTCATTAGAGGTGATAATAACATAATGTGTTGGAATGATCCGTTATTACGAGTACGTTTTATGATTACCTACTTCTATAGAATGTATGTTTCTCTGCTTTAACTTTTGTTTCGTTATTTTACCTTTTCATATACTGTACTGTACATTATTCCTAAATTGTAAGAGCATAATAATCTGTATTCGTTTTGGTGGAAAAAAATATTTCATTATAATAATATATATACTTGGTAGCGTGTATCATACTGACACATGGTAGTTGGGGACATTATTCCTAAATTGTAAGAGCATAATAATCTGTACTACTGTATTCGTTTCATAATAATAATATACTTGGTAGCGTGTATCATACTGACTGACACATGGTGCAGTAGTTGGGGATGTCTTAACTTCAAGTTCTAATCGTTCTTGATAGTCGCTTACACTATCATTGTTCTTTACGAATACAATTGTACTATAGCTCTTTTACGGGCTTTTATAACATCGTAGATGCGGCCGATACAAAGAAACTTTCGCGTATATTTACTTAGTGTACTATAAAGACATCCGCCGTTGAAAGGGGGGCATACTGTATATCGAAATTGGGTACTTAGTCCCATTCTTGGGGGATACCTTCCCCAAAATGGAGATGTGCCGTTGAACGGGGGCATACTTGTAACAAAATTGGTTGCTAAGTCCCATTTGGGGGATATACAACCCCCAAAATGGAGCCCGAAAAGGAGGAAACATAACATGGAATCCTATTAACTTTGTTTTTCTATTGTTTATGTCATAATGGGGTATACATTATTCCTAAATTGTGAGAGCTAATCTCTCTTTTCTTGATGTTCTTTCCTTTTTATGTATTTGCGTACTATTGACGATTAATCATAAGTGTAACATTCAGAGTGAATAAAAACATTATGAAATTTTAATTTCGTGCCAACAGATGGGTCCTGTTCTCACCAGAACAGGGTTCCGGATGTAGTACACGAAATGCATCTATTGCTGTCTAGTTTCCATATAAAATAGAACAATTGGTCGTCGCTATCCTCGTTCCTTCTTTCCTCCTATAGCAATTGATATATCTACATTGAAAGCCGAACATTCCTTCTTTTATTTGCTGATGGCAATAGAGTGAGAAGGACCTTGATTATTTCATCGTGTGCATTGTGCTGGTTTTTGTGTTTCTGATGATTCATCTTTCTTTCTCTTTCTCGTGATGATCCATACTTAGTTGGAACTGTGATGCGCCACCCATCCTTTTGTCTTCTTCTTCTTCTTTCTTCTTCTTCTACATGAAATCAAGTGATGATAAAGTGACCAGATGCTTGTGACGCGTTTTGGGCACACTGACAAACTATATACTTAGTGAATTTCAATTCAATTCGAATTCTCTCTTGAATTCTTGATCCTCACGCTAGGAAAACCGGGTAATGCAAAGAACTGCTGTGCTCTACTACGCTGCTGCAGTTCACGTATTGTCAATCAATCTGACACTAAAAAAGTAAGCCTGCTGTCCAATAGCCATCAAACACTTGAGCAAACGATCCTAGGTACAACTGTATGTAGTAGCATGAGTTAACAACATGGGTGATTTCGTAATAGTATTGCCCATGATGGATCATAAACAAAAGTATTGCCCAAAGGATGAGAAGTGAGATCTCAGGATCTACTTATATTGTTGCATTGATAGGAAATGCATATATCATTAATTTGTGACGTCATTATTGGATTCGGTGTTTAGAATTTTGTAATATAGTAGGGGAAATGTGGAGGGTGTGGTTCTTACTACGTTCTACAATATCTTCTCAAATCAATCAGGAATCGTACGAAGTCTAAATGCTTCCTTCAAATGCACAGAAAAGCGAACCAAAATCAATCGTGACAGTTAACCTTGACGTAAGAATTCTTACTAAGGTACAGTATCACAAATTCGAAAATTGCGAACCTCATGTCGTAACTTCGCCCATGCAGGAATTCAGATTTCAAATCGCGCTCACATTTACATTCATTATGATTATTTATGCGCGAATAACAGTATATTATAATATTATATATGCATTCATAAATTAATACTTTTGGGCTATAGTATTGTTTATTTTGATAAATTTTTGATAAAGGTTCCTATCCATAATAATATTATATTCTCATAGTGAGAGCGATGAATCAAAGAATAAAAAGACCGCACAGCCAAAAAGCGAACAAATTCTCTTAATTACAATAGTAGAAAAAGAATGACTACCATATACCGTACGACAACTGAAAGGCGAAAAGAACAATTGAAAAGTACCGTGGTACACCGGTGATACAGTATAACTTGAAGGCGAGAGAGATGAGATATCGAGTGCATATGTTCATTATTACAACTGAACGTATTAATTGAAAATGGGATCTAAGACTAAATCTGATGATGTTACTATTCGTCGTAAGGACGAGTTTGGATATCCACTGGATGAAAATTTTGATTTAGCACAGCAATATGCTGATAAACGAAACATGCCAAATGAAGTTTTACAACACATAACATTGGCAGCCCAGAATGGGTGTGTTGCTGGTATGCGACATCATGGACGAGATTGGTTATATACAATCTCAACTATTGATGATACATGTACACCAAACTTACGAACAATCCATTTAGCTTTACCATGGTTATTAGAAGGAGCGATTCGTGGACATCCAGTATCAATTAAAGATCTAACAACAGGTTGTTACGTAATGGCAAAACATGGTGTTACAATAACTACGCCAATAACAACTACAAATGAGCGGGTATTAGGATCAAAAGAAATACAAAATGATGTGACATCATCTGCTAATACTACTACGAACGACGACGATGACGACAAAGATAACAATAATGCCACTGCCAATGGATTGTATATCCCGTATGCGTTATGTTGTTATTGGTTGAAAATGTCTATTAAATGGGAGGCAAACCCAAATGATAAGAAAAGAATCATCTCATCGTATGAACATATGAGGGATAAGATCAAAAAGAGATGTATTGTTTGCAACAATCAAGGAAGAATTTGCTATGATGGCGAAGAAGTAGATACGGCAACAGAAAGAGCATCATCATCATCATCATCAACAACAACAACAGCAACAAACGGTGGTGGTAGTGGTACTCTTCTGAAGACATGTAAGTCATGTGCTGTTTATTCATATTGTAGCAAACAATGCCAAAAAGCACATTGGTTTCAGTATGGTCATAATGCAGAATGCAATCAACTAAAGATATTAAAAAAGTATCATCAACCATACTGTAAAGAAATCCGTAAGGGTTGTTTACGAGGTGATTCACCACATACTATTATTGGGTTACAAAAGTTACGTACAAAATTAGGTTTATCACGAGAACGAGATTTGTCAGATGAATATTTAGGATGGGAAGGTCATGCTGGTAATCAAAATACAGTAATGACAATTGATCCATGTGATTATCTTGTGGCAAGAAAGGGTGGTACTGTACATTTAGGATCAATTCCTGGAGTAATCTAAAATAAGCAACGACAAAAATGTGCCAGCCAAGCAACACCAGTCTGTTTATATTTATATACTAGTACAGTATAGGATATTGTATAGTATATATATGCCAAAAGCATTGTAAAAAAAGAAACAAAAATTACTACATGTGTTACTATCTAGACCTAGACTACCAGAACAACACTTAAGCTTACTACAGTTACTAACATTAAACAGAAATAGTTTCATTTTCTTGGAACCCTTCAACTAGAGTTAGCATAGAATTCACTCCTATAATATATTCTCGTGCTTTTCACATCTGAAATTCTCACGATAGCGCGTTCGAACTTTGCGCTCGCTGGAGGCAGTAGTTGTACAAGTAAGTAATGACAATGATGATTGAGTGACGACGGACGACGACGACAATGGAAGACATCAAGGACGACTCGTCCTGATCCTTCCAATAATAACCACCATTATCATCGTATTGTACCGTATATCCTACCATTGCTACTACTGTTGTCATTGTAATTAAACTACAAGTACAAGTACAATTGTAGAATTGTATAATAAATGTGCGTGGCACTACTACTACTACTACTACTACTAGAAACACTGATACGCTTTAATGTAAGGATGGATCCATGATGCGGATTGAAATGGAGATAGTGCCACAATCTAAGATTTGGTATGTTGATGCAATCATGCCGGTATATATACAACCATTGCATTCATTATATTAATTCAAATAGAAAAAGAAGATAAAATGCGCGGCACTATTACTACTGAAATCGGTGATACGAATTGATATAAGGATGGATCCGATTTTGATAGCATAAGATAAAGCATTGAATGAAGATAGTGCCACATATATTTGGTTTGTCCATTGGTGTGGGATATTGGTGCATTCGTGCCGATACATGCACAACCCCATCATTGCATTCATTATAATAATATTTTGTATTCCAATATTTTATTAGAAACATTTAAAATATGTGTTCGTTTTTCAGGACCATCTTCCGTTCATACGTGGATAAAAATTCTACCAAAATAAATAAAAAATCGAATCCCCCAACCGCGCGACGAGCCATTATCTCTTGTTAGTGATGTTAGCTAAGAAGAAATAATGCCTTGTCCAGTGTTAATCGTAAGGGAAAATTCTTCGAAATTACTTCCTCCAGCGAGCGCTAACTGCACGCGCGCTATTGTTTGAAAATTTACCTTCTGTAAAAGGACGCTAAATCCTTAAAATATTAAGATTACTCACAAAATAGAGGCTTAAAGTCACAAGTTTCCCTAATCCTCTTTGCAAATTTCGTTGTTGAACGTGTACGCGCGTGCAGTTAGCGCTCGCTGAAGGAAGTTATTAAGAATTGAAATGGAAAATTATCCCATCATCATGATAATGGGAATGTAATGAATCGAAACCTCCATGGGTATCTATTTGTTTAATACAAACTTACCAGACGAAATATAGCTATCTGTATTCACAACAAGGAGAAAAAGTTTAGGTTGAATTTAGTTATTTGGAGAAAATTCTATAAGGTCGTTTATGGGTAGCAGGCAAATTTCGAATCGCCAGGAAGAAATGCATAAGAGAGGAGGATTAAAATCGGTCCTCTCTTAATGTATCAATATCGATAAGAATTATCGAATTAACTAATATACCGATAATGGAGATATCTATACTACTACTAGCTTAGCTCATACTCTACTATTCGATCTTTAAATCCTTCTCTCTGGCGAATTAAATTTCATCGCATTCTACTTGTAATGGATGAATGAATGATGAATGATGTTACTTTAGTGTCTTTCTTTGCTGTTGCTGTTGTTGTTGTTGTTGTTGTTGTTGTTTGGTAGGCAATAGTAATTGAATAAAGTCGAAAAAGCAAGCAAATGATACATATAATAATACAGTGTACGCACGGACGTGTGTGTTTATGTGTGTGTAATCTACAGTACTGTAAAACTTCATAGACAGAGAGAAATTTCAAATAAGGTTGTCTTTTAATACTATTATAGGTTCAAAATACTAGTTCACCGTCATCGTCATCGTCATCCACGTCATCATCTTCTTTGTAGTCACTATCATCTTTAGCAGCAGTATCGTTGTCATGGTCGTTGTCAGTATCATCATCATCATCATCGTTACCAGTAATGCTATTTTGACTATTATTGTCTCCACTACTGATACTGATAACATCATTATCATTATCATTATCAATCAATTTTCTTCTTTTCGAAGATTTTTTGTTGCTACTACTACTACTACTTCGGCTATTCTTCTTCTTCTTTTGTTGTTGTGATGATGATGATGATTGCTGCTCTTCTTCTTCCTCCTCTTCTTCTTCAGCTGCTGTTACTTTAATTTCAGCTTTAAAAGCTGCTGCTGCTAATGCTATAACATCTACTGGTACTTTCAATGTAGCTGCTGTTGCTTCATCCGTAACAACAGCTCCTTCAACTACAGCTACTGATGTTGATGGTGGTAATGGCACTGATGTTGATGTTGACGTTGATGCTGATGCAACTAATAATTTCATTTCTTGTTGCTGATAATATATACGTTGTTCTTTTTCTCCTAGAGTTTCATATTGATCATGCTCACGTTCACGTTCACGTTGTCGTTGTTGTTCATGTTCAACATGTTCTATCCCATATTGTTGTTCACGTTCACGTTCAAGTTGTTGTTGTTGCTGTTGTTGTTGCTGTTGTTGTTGACATACACGTTCACTTTGTTGTTGACAGACACGTTGAAGTTGACGTTGTTGTTCTTTGTATTGTTCTAATTGATATTCATGTCGTAAAAAGAATGAACGCTCTCGTTCACGTTGTTGTTGTTCTGTTGATTGATTATTTTGTTCATTTTCATTTACAGTTTCATTTTCATTTTCAGTATCAATAACAACGATATTATCATGTTCAAAATTATCGTCGTTTCCGGTTTCAGTGGGTTGTGATATAGTTCGAGTCAGTTGTGTTTGATTCGTTTGATTTTGATTTTGATGTGGTGCCGTGCTGTTGCCGTTGCTGTTGCCGTTGCAGTAGCTTTCGTGGCAGTGGCATTTTGATGGACAGTTTTAATAAATGATCCAGCTTGTTGTAAGAATGCTTCTAACCGTTTATTTTGATTTTGTAAGGATAGAATTTGTTGTTCGAGTATTGCATTATGTTGATTTTTATTCTCGATATCCTGTTTTAAATTGATTATTTTTTGTTGATAATTTGGATTTGTATTTGTAGTATATGGTTGTTGTTGTCCATGTGTATGTGTACCATTAGCAACAGCACTAAATAAATTTTGTTTTAATTTGGTATGCTGATCTTGTAATACTCGATTTGAATTTTGGATTGTATTAATTTTCATTTCATATCCTTCAATTCGTTTCCATAATATTGCATTCTGATTCATAAAGGTATCCATCATTAATGAATTCTTCTTGTTATTCGAATTCGAACTTGAATTCGAATTATTATTATTATTCATATTATTCGAATTACTATTATAACTTGATTGTGTTGTTTTTTGTCCGTGTCCATACGCATGTCCCTGTCCCTGTGACGTCGTCGACGACGACGACGACTGCTGTCTCTGTTCAATCTGCTGCTGCTGCTGCTGCTGTACCTGTACTTGTCCATGCTGCTGCTGCTGCCCCCGCCTCTGTCCCCGTCGCTGCTGATAAGCCTGTACCATTACCTGTCCACGCTGATGAGCCTGTACCATTACCTGTCCATGCTGATGAGCCTGTACCTGCACCTGCCATGCTGATGTCGATGCCGGTGTCGACGTTGTGATTGTGATTGTTGTGATTGTACTGAAGATGCTGTTGAATTGGAATTTGAATTGGAATTGGAACAACTTGATATTTCTGAAGTATTAGTATTTCTATTATCTAATAATATTTGTTGTTGTCTACGTTGTTGTTGTATTTGGAACTGTTGTATTTGTTGTTGTTGTATTTGCTGTTGCTGTTGTTGTAATTGTTGATTTGTTTGTTGTGGATATAATTGTTCTGATACTTTTCCAAACATATTTGCTTGATGACGTGCTGCGGCCTGCCGTGCTTGTTGCAATTGTTGATAGGTATCAGCAGAGACAGATGCAGATGCAGTATTAAAATTATTATTATTGGACTGTAACTGTGACAATTCGGATTGTTTTTGTGCTTGTTGAAAACGTTGTTGTACCTGATTTAAATGATGCCGTGCTGCTGCCTGCCGTGCTTGTTCTAATTGTTGATAGGTATCTGTAACTGAAGTGATAGTACTAGTATTTGTATTTGTATTTGTAGTAGATGCAGTAGATGCAGGTGCAGCTGCAGGTAATTGTGGTTTTAAAGCAGCATTGGCATAGGCTTCGACAGATGCAGAGGACAATTGTGTTTGTTGCAATCGTTGTTGTACCTGATTTAAAGGATGGACCTGTTTTCGTGCTGCTGCTTGTACTGCTGCTTGTGCTTGTGCGTGTGCTGCTTGAGCTTGAGCTTGAGCTGACGATACTGGTACTGATGTTACTGGTGATAATACTGATACTGATGATGATCCTACAGTATTAGCAACAATTGCAGTTGCAGTTGCATCATCAAATGCAGTTGCAGTTGCATTTTTATTTGCATATGCATTTTCAATTGCATTATAGCTGCTACTTGCATTATTTGCATTTGTATCATTATTTGAATTGCTACTACTACTACAGCGTGGACCGACAACATTCACATTACTACTATTCATTTTATTATTCTACTTCTATTATATTCTGCGTGAGCTAAAAGAATATATAGAATAGAATATAGAAAAGGGAAGAAAATCGTTTAGACATAAAACTTCAAATAAGGAAGAGAAAAAATTAAATGGAAGAGTGCGTATGGAAAGACCACAATCCAAACGCAAAGCAAAGCTTTATTTACACAGAACAACATCCTAACCTAAACTGACCTCGAATTTGAATCTGTATCGTACTGTATCGAATAGACAGCTACTGTATTAATTAGTTCTCTCCGACTTACCTTTTGTTTTGTTTTGTTTTGATTTTGATTTTGATTTTTTATTTATGTGTTGAAAGAGAAGAAAACCGGTACTGTCAGGTATGATGACTACTATTTATATAATTGCCTTACTTTACTTCACTTACTTTATCTTATCTTATTTTGTTGTTTCTCTCTTCTTCCTATATTTTGTATCGCAAAATACGGTACCGAATACTGTATATTGTATACAATAAGTCGTGATTGAGGTGAATGAATTTGAGGTGAAGAGCGATGAATGTTACAGTATTTATTATTATATAAAGGCATGAGAATATCAGTACCGTATGTGTTCTGACTAGTTACAACCACAGAAGAAGAAAGTTCAAGTTCCAACTTAATTTATTATTATGTACAAAACGTACAGTTGTTGAACCAGTACAAAAGCATGATAAATAAATAAATTTTTAGTTAATCAACTTAACACGCACCCACCGCACAATAATGCATGCATGATGTATTGTATCGTATCGTATGATGGTACGCTCCTAATATTATATAATATTATTATTATATACGGTACTGTACTGTACTAACCCCGCTCCGTACATACACTGTGCACTTTCTTAGATACTACTTCCTCCGTGCAACGGAAAGTGCCGCGCGGGCTGTTGGGTGAAAAATTTTAAAGTGCATTTCACACATGCTAATTTAGACTATCAGATTGCCAATTTCAGCAGGAAATATATAACCTTATAGATGTTGATATATGAAATCTGTGTAGAGTAATAGTTTAGATGGAACCTTCAAATTTGAAAGAAATTGTTTATTGATAGAGTTAAACACAGTTGAATGATGAATAGTTTTACTAGTATTTGCTAGTTATTTTTTGGGCATTATTTAGTTTTTTGAGTGATAGCGTGTTAATAACACACTCAATTTTCAAACGATAGCCCGCGCGGCACTTTCCGTTGCACGGAGTAAATTATTTGTCACGGGTGAAGGAAAAATTGAATATTACATACTGTACCATTATACGTACGTACTACCGTAGTGTACTAGTAGTACAGTAGTATAGTGCAGCCAACAAGGCCAATGATTTGCTGTGATACGCTAATACTGTACTGTGAGAATATCAATCAAAAACCGTATGCAGTTACAGTACTGTACAGTTTCAAGCTACAGTATTGTACAACATATACTGTAGCTATGATTAATCATGAAAGTACGATGGTCTACAGGTAGGGGGGCATAATGAAAGTGTATCGAATCGAAGGAACAAAAGCGAAGAATGAAGATCAATATAACAACAGGCATATAAAAGTGCGAATCCATCGAAGATTCGAGTCGCACTTTTGAATATCATCGAATCGAATCAATCGAATCAATCAATATAGCAACAGGCATATGAAAGTGCGAATCTGAAGATAGATTCGATTCGCACTTTAAACTTCTAATCGAATCAAAATCAAATCGATATAACACACACGACAAGCAACCACGAAAAGGGAAAGGGAAAAACAACAACTACTCGTACGGCGTTTCTCACATATTGAACATTCATCAGACATGAAAATAACCAACGTACAGTAGGTACAGTAGGTGCAGTAGTTCGTCGTTTTAGTAAAATATCAATCAAAAACCGTATAATAATATAATTGCATACAGAAATATACTGAGAAGGGTTGAAGGGAGAACACAATCGCCCCTTCAAGTTGAGTGTCATTGTGACAATTTAAAGATTTTTCAACAAAAGAATAGTTATCATTGATATTGCGGAGTGGCATATGACTTTTGTATACTAGTACGTTATGTACATTTATTTATGCTATTTCTTCAAAAGGATACTTCCGTACTATAATATACCTGGATGTTATGAGTTAAAATAGGAAATACAAATTAAAATTCCTGTAGTAAAAGTAGTAAAACGTACTTGAGTAATACTATTTAATCTGCCGTTTGTTCTGTTCAATTAACAGACGTCAAATAAAATATGCTTGGTGTGGGCTGCCCCAGGTTTTCGATTGGCTCAGTGCAAGTAAAACCCAAACTCGTGCATGAAGTAATCTAATAATGTCTTTGCTCCTTGAACATTGAACATTGCTTGGACCAGATCAATATAAGTACTGTACTGTAGATTATAAGAAATCGCGAATCCATCATTTTTTCCAATGAGGCACGCACGGGCTCTAGCTTGAAGGTTGTTACACGGATTAGCTACATGTTGTATACTGTAGAACGGGATAACACAGTGATTAAGAATATCCTTAAAGATTAAAAAGTATACCGCCACAATTATATTTCGATAAAATTGCCCATAAATGACTGTACCATTTCATCATTCATCACAACATCATCATTCATTCATTCATTCATTCATTCATTCAGCCATAGAAAACTGTCCTCTTCGTCAATGGCTTCTCCGTTGTTGTTTCCATCTGATATAATAGCAATGGATATTGCTACTATTGATTTACCAGCGCTGATGATGAGGAAAGATCTAATTCCTTCTTCGTCAACATTATCATTATCTGATACGACTGATATTGCTACTATTGATTCGCCAACACCAACAGCGTTACAGTTACAGCAACGACGACGTAAATCAAGTGTAGATGTAAGATCGGTTCAATTTGAACCTAAAGTTTCCATAAAGAGAACAATACCACGTCATTCTATGACACAACAAGAAAGACGTAGTTGTTGGTTACAAGCAAATGAATTCTTATTGATCAAACAAAGGAATTATATGATAATTAAACAAATTCATCAAGAAAGAGCGAATCAAATGATAATTAAACAAATTGATAACTATGACCTTAATAATGCTGAATCTGAATCATCATTACTATGTTATCGTGGATTAGAATGGGGTATGGAATATGAATCATTACAAAAAAAATCTTACAGATTAGGTGCATCAGAAGAAGTTTTTTTGGAACAAGAAGAACAAAGTTTAGGTGATTACTATGATGAGGAAGCAATAGCATATGCATATTATAGTATATCCAATGAATGTCAATGCCGTGCTGAACAAATTGCAGCACAAGATAGAAAAGATATTGAAGATTATATATTATCATGATCATATGTGCATATTGGCATATGATGATCGATGATGATTTTTGATCCATGATGAAACAATATAAAATACTGTAATACGATAACGAATACGAAATATTGTACAGTACAGAACAGAACAGAACAGAACATTTTTATAACATACAAACACAATGCAATGTACAGCAGCTTAAATCTACTGTATAAAACACAGTTGAGCTCTACTGTAGATTTCCAACTAAGCTAAATAACAATTTTAATGTAATATAATTCTCAGAAGTATTTTTAATATCCTACAAAATTTCTTTTCCTTATTTACAGTACCGGTAGCTAGTTCACAATATATTGTAACAAGCGACATCGCGTCGTCGTCGTCGTTCCAACCCACTCCACTCCCATCGTATTCGTGTATCAGATTCTTACATTCATTCGCATTTACAGAACTCTCTTTTGTTTATTGTTCGGCAGTTCGTTCGCTGCCCGTCCCAATATACTGTAGCGACTACTGTACGGTATTATTTATCTTTCTTGCTAAATATCATACCACATCAGTGAGTCAAGTGGAACCAGTGGAATCAGTGGATCAGTCGTTCATTCGTCGAGGATATGTACTGTATAGTGTGCGATTTGTATTAGAGGATCACGTCGTCACGACGTCATAAAATAAACGCGGCGAATGGATTGATTTCGGAATGTTGACTCGTGTCCCTTGAACCTCGTCGAAGAGATCAGTTGTGATAGAATTGTCTGGCCGAAGGGTGAGGGGGGAAAACGGGGCATGGATGATGGGTTCATATGTGCACCCCCTCTTCTTTAATTGATGACCGCAATATACTCTGGTAGAGCATCAGTATGTTAAATCCAATATCCTCTAATAATGATCACATACGATGGGCCTTCGTCTAGCTAATTCGTGGCTGCTTCTAACAACATCATGGACTTCTCCGATCAATCAAGGAGCACATCCATCGCATATGGCCGTCTCCGACCGATCAACATTGTATACAAGAATAGTTTTTGTGCGTGTGTAAGTGAATGTCCCGTTTTTACACCGTTATAATGTTGTGTCAAGATTGATGTAAGTGTTAGAATGAATTGATTCGTTCTATTTGTATGTGTAATCTCTCATTCTTTTGGGTTGATTAGCCAAAGAACGATTCGAAGATCCATTGAATTAATTTTAGAACAACAGATTTTTACATTTGAGCAGTTCGCTTTGCTATTTCACGAATGAGTTGTCTTACGTGTACAGTGGTACACTTTCACAAATCACTGAATTTATCACGTGTGCACGTGTTAGATCGACGAAATGAGGACTCAATCCCCTACGTCGTAAGATTGTGACTAATCCGCGACTCTAAGTAAATATGATTGGCTAAAATTATTTAGGAGAAAAGAGGGCATTGTATGGCGATGAATACTAAACTTTGAACTTTAGTCCCATTGGCTTGAATTGCCCTCACACCAAAATTCTTATAAGATTCATACCTTTTGCACGATCACAATATTCCCTTCTTCGCTTTTGAACCCATCCCAACATTGCAATCGCTACAAGTACCGGTATGTGCTATTCCGAATACGATCGTCCTTTGACGTAGATAATCGTAACTTTCAAAATGTATACCACACTTTCTCATAAATTCAAAAATCAGCTGAACTACAACACTTCACACAGTCTCTCTCTCTCTCACACACACTCGCATATAATATTAAAATTAAAATACACACACACACACACACACACACACCATGGCTATAATTAAATCATCCACTTTCATCTTCGCTGCTGCAGCATTACTACTATCATCATCCGTGGATGGTGCAAGTATTCGTGGTAGTACTTCTGCATCAAACAACAGCAGCAATAACAAACGATTCCTAAGACACGCTGATGATCAGCAAGGAGATCGTGTGCTATTCGCCCAGAGGAACCTTAAGAAGATGAAGAAGGACAAGAACAAGAACAAGAACAAGAATGGTACTTCTTTCAGTAGCAATTCTCTTGTAGTTCCGACAACTCCACCGGCACCAACTCCTGCACCAGGACCATCGATGGAGGATTGGGTGAATGAATGCGTTGCACATGCAAATGCTGTTCAAAGTTGTAGGGGATCTGATCCAAATAATTATTGTGGTATGTGCCTTAAGGCATTAGCATCTGTTGGTACGGCAGCCACTAATTACGACGGTGGTATTAAGTCGTGTTCAACATCAAGTTGTGGTGGTTGTGATACAAGCGTTCTCCTACCATTCTTTGAATGTGGATTAGTTGTTGAAGGGAAGGCAACACCTGATGCAGTATTTACTGGTAATTCATTACCAGTACCAACACCAGCAGTAGTACCTGTTAGTCCACCACCACCAACGAGTCCACCAACTGATAATGTCGATAGAATTAATTGTCCTGCAGTATTCCCTGGCAGTGGAACGACATGTGTTATGGTTGGTTCATACGAATATAAAGTATGTGCGTATCCTGAACGCGGAGAGGAGGCAAGCTGTGGTTGTTCCGCTGCACAACCAATTTGGTCATGTATCGGTGTTTCAGTATTCGATCCAATTGTTATTGAAGGCGTTGAAGAAGAAGATTTAAGTGTTGTCATCGTTGAAGAAGACAAAGAAATAATTGTAAATGAAGTAGGAGAAGATGTAATCGTTGATGTTGTCGATGTTGTCGATGTTGATCGTGATGTTGTCGATGTTGATATCGTTGATGAAGTTGCTCCTGTACTTCCATCGGTATTCGTTGATGTTGTGGTTAATGGAATCACAGTCGAGTCACTATGCCCCACCGAGGAACCAAAAACTGGAGAAATGTGCAGTGCAGGTGGATTTGATTCAATTAAATGTTGTTATGAATATCTTATCTCCGAAGTTGAAGCTACTAGAACATGTGAATGTGACAAGGATGGTTCTAATCCTACCTTCACATGTTACACTGGAGCTGAATCAACATGTACAATTGTATAAACGATATTTCTTGACGGACCGACCGATCGATCGACCAGTGAAGAAAAAAGAGAACGTATCATATTCCCATCCCATTGCATGAACATCACGCTGTACACTATATATCATATAAATGAATTGTTTAGTATAATATTAGGACCTATATTTACATTTACACCAGCCAAAACAATTTTCGACTACAATACTATTAACTATGAAGTGATGTTGCTTCCGATTCGTATCATATCCTTGTAGTTGCGTCATTGTAATTCCTTTGTTAGGTAGGAAAAATACAAAAACATACCTGCAATGTAAACGCAAAACTGCAACAAGTAGTAAAATCCAAACGGCAGTTTGTACCGGTATGTTGATTGCCCTTGTGGATTCTTTTTGTCCCTATCTGTGCAAACAATAATGTGTTCACAAATTAATATACTGCATTCAATACTGTAGTCACCTACAATGATTGGGAATGAACCTGATCGATCCGTCCATATATAATATGACGTAAAAAAATAAATAAAAATGAGTACAAAGAAAAAATATGTTTAAGCAATGATCATTCCTATTGATTATAAGTATACTGGTGAGTTTTGTAAATTTTCTATTACTTTAATCTATTAGGTTATTAGTATTTCAATACATTCAATATGACGATGACGGTGACGATGACAACTTCTGTTACAGTACATCATAAGATTTTGAAGTCGTAGTGGTATTACTAGTGCTCTTTCGCTTTCGCTTCTTTCGCTTTCGCTCTTATGGAGCCCTTGCAGTCGAATTGATGTTCAAACCAATGATTACGTTGGCAATCGCTGTCATGGTATCTCGCATGTTGACAACCATCACAAAATTTAAGAGTCGCTTTTAGAAAAACCAACTTACAGCCACTACATCTAGCATCTGTATCCATTGTTTTTGCTATATCCTTTGCCTCATTCATACAATTGCAGTGAGATGTTGTTTCGCGAGATAAAACTTTGATAATACCTCTTTCAGTATTAATATCGCGAAGGTACTTTTTCATTTTTTCGCGATCAGTATCGTATCGACACTGTATACCCAACTGAAGTAGGATATAGATAACTTTATGTCGCGATTCATCTTTGAAGTCATTACTTTCAAGATATTGTTGAGTACAAAACGCAAAAATAAATCGAACGAATTGAGGATCACTACATAAATTGATATGATCCTCGTAGTATTTCTTTTGAATGTCAGTTGACTGTTGAACTCGACGAACATCTTGAATCGTCAATATATTCAATACAATATGATGATACATCTCTATATATTCCTGTGCAGCCTTCTCATATTCATTATCTGGTTGAAATTTATCGGCAGAACTCCCATGGTAGCATGGGTTAGTTCCAGAACTAGCGCTATAGGGACTTACCAATGCATTCGCAGTTGCAGTCGCAGTAGCGGTAGCACTAGCACTAGCTGCAACGTGTCCGGTCTTTTTATTCCTATGCCTTCTACTCTTTTTCCCCATGTTGAAATCAATATTTATTAAAATAATGTACAGAGATTTTTCGTTTCAGCATGTAGGCTGTGTTCAGAAAAGGCGTGGATGATATTTTGTCATTGGCTGTGTACAGTACAGTACGGTATTGTATAGTATTATTGGGTATCGTGTATTTTACTTGCGGTAGAGTTGACAGCATCATGCATCAACAACGCCATTTAAATATTTTGCTTTTGTCTTTTTCTCTTCATTACCCATTATTCCAAAAACTAAATAAATAACACGTTACAATACGCAGTTCGTATACGTGTCTTTTAGTCGTAGGAGCTTTATTATGACTACTGTACGACTAAGACTACGACACGTACGTATGCAATATACTGTACGTACTTTACTGCCGAGTACTAGTGAATGAATCACGACTTGACTCACGTCGACTCAACTTAGTAACCACTCAACCTAACTCCTTGAATTGACAGCAGTCTGTGTTTTTTTTTTAATTTGCTTTTTTTTTAAACAGGAACATCCTCGATTTAAAAAAAAACCAAAATCAGCGAAAATCATACCCCCCCTGCGCGCGACATGAGTCGAGTGATGAGTCGAGCGCTCGACTCTGAGCCGAGTGATGAGTCGAGCGCTCGACTCTGAGTTGAGCACTCGACTCTGAGCCGAGTGATGAGTCGAGCGCTCGACTCATCACTCGACTCAGAGTCGAGCGCTCGACTCAAGCGATTTTTTGCCTGGCCCTGTGTCCTAGTTTTCACTTGTATTCAAACAACAAAAATTATCCTATCATCATGACAATGGGATGTAATAAATCGTAGCTCCACCAATATAGCTCCATTTAATACAAACTATATAGACGAAATATTGATATCTGTACTCCTAACCAGCACATAAAATTTTGGTTGAATTTGGTCATTTGGAAAAAATGCTATGATGATTATTGTGGGTGGCAGGCACATTCGAATCACCAGGAATTGCCTGCCACCCACATAAATCCTCATAATTTTTTTTCTAAATGATCAAATCACAGCGAAACTTTTTGCCTCTATTCAGCGTACGAATATCTATATTTCGTCTATAAAGTTTGTATTAATTGGGCCTATATTGATGGAGATACGATTCATTACATTTCCATTTTCATGTTGATGTGAATACGGTAGTTTTCCATTTCAATTCTTAGTAATTGTCCTATAGAATTTTTTCTAAATGATCAAATCACAGCGAAACTTTTTGCCTCTATTCAGCGTACGAATATCTATATTTCGTCTATAAAGTTTGTATTAATTGGGCCCATATTAATGGAGATAAGATTCATTACATTCCCATTGTTATGATGTTGTAATACAATTGAAAACCTTAAAAAAATATTTTTCTTGGACCAAACTAGAAATTGAGTCAAATCACGAGTGATGAGTCGAGCGCTCGACTCTGAGTCGAGCACTCGACTCTGAGTCGAGTGATGAGTCGACCAACCATCAGACTCATGTTGCGCGCGCTCGGTGGGGGTTGTGAATATTCGGCGATTTTCGATTATTTTTAAATCGAGGATGTTCCAGGCGTACTAGTACTAAAAAGTAAAACGTTGCGGTACTACTAAGTTAGTACTGGTGTTATTGTACAAAACAACACAGGCAGCAGCTGTTCATTCATTACTTACAGACAGACAACCTGATATTATTATTTGTTGACGCACAACTGTGAACTTTGCAAAAAGAACATACATGATCAACGACGACGACGATGCGTAACACTCACAAATAATAATTTTTAAACAAAATTGATTTCATCATGGGGAAAAAGACTAGAAGGATTAGGAATAAAAAGACCGGAAATGATGCAGCTAGTGCTAGTGCTAGTGCGACTGCGACTGCGACTGCGACTGCGACTGCGGCGGAAGTTACAGCAGCAGCAGTTGCAACATCCGATGTAATATCAGATGCAGATGCGGCAAAAGAATATGAAAACGAAAAGGAGGAAGCACGAGATATTCAGTTACCGAAATCGGACATGTATATTCAAGCAATAGCAGATACTGATAACATTACTACGTTAGGAGAACAATCTGAGTTATTCAAACGAGGCGCCAGAGAACATGATTGCGTACATTGCATGTTCGTTATGGGGTTTATGCTAGGGGGGAATGCTTCATACGTAACATCTATGCATGCACATGCAGCTCTTCCTTGGCATTTGGAAGGAGCAATTCGTGGAAGTTTTAAATGTACAATAAGTTTGATAAGGGGTTTTTATAAAAGTGAGGCCGATCCAAATCGAAAAACAGCTGCGTTGACGGACTACTGGGGGAAAATCACCAAAAGATACTTTAGCGATGTTGCTTTGGACGACGCAATTGAACTTAAAAATGCAAAATGTTTAGTGGTACGAGAATGTATCATTTGTTCAAAAACAGATACAAAAAATTAACACTCAAACAATGTCAAGGGTGTAGCGTGTATTGTTATTGCAGTGAAGAATGTCAGACTATACATTGGAAGGAACACAAACACAGGAATGAATGCAAGCAAGTGCAAATATTGAATAAGTACCATAAGCCTTATGCTAAACAAATCCGTGATGCAGTAATTCGTGGTGATAAAGAAATCCCTTCATTAGAAAAGTTACGATACAAATTAGGGTTGACACGACCTGAAGAAGAATATAGTGAATTATTTCCGATCAATCCTGATGATTATCTTGTTGGAAGGGAAGATGGAACAGTATGGGTAGGATCCGATAGCTCGTATCACATTTTTTAGTCGAAGTAGTCGTTGTTCCAGGATTATCACATAGCCAGTCTTAACTACAATACAAACACAAACAAGATACACGATGAGTTAATCTAATCTATTATGGGGAGGAATAGGTGAAATCAACGAACGGATCCGATCTATATTACGGGGAATGGGAATGGGTGAAATCAATGAACGGATCTGATCGAATCTATATCGAATCTATATCGAATATATATCTAATATATATCTAATCTATATTACGGGGGAATGGGTGAAATCAATGAACGGATCTAATCTATATCTAATCTATATTACGGGGGAATGGGTGATTCAATGAATGGATCCGATCGAATCTATATTAAGGGGGAGCAATAATACAAACGCAACAATACATATGATAATCTAATATATTACAGGGAGGAATTAATGGGTGAATCAATCATCAATGAATGGATCCCGATCGAAACGAAAGGATTTGATCATCGAACCGGATCTGATCCATTCATTGATACTGTACATACTGTATTTGCCATCACAAGCAACAAGCAACAACAGCAACATCAACAAGCAAAAAGCAACTAGCGTCAGTTCATTATCTATAAACACACACAGTAGTACTTATTAATATAAATATAGCATATGTACTGTATTATGATTCAATCGTAGTGATAGTTATTTTGTTGTACTGTATCGAGTATTGAGTATCGTTCCACATCCTTATTATTCTTCTTGTTCTTTTTTTGATGCGCTACACATTTTTCCCGCAAAATATGCGCTTAGGTGCTTTAGCGCGTGTTAAATATTATCGCGCTTATCCCCGTGGTGGACAACAAGCGTTGCACGGACGGAGGAAGTACTGCAATTTTTTTAATCACGCGCGACTCGATTGTAATTTCATCCAATCGCGGGCTCGCCAGGCAGCTGTTCACCATTCATTACTTACAAGACAGACATGCAGATATTATTATTTGTTGACGCGCACGCTAAACATCATCGACGACGCAAAACACAAATAATAATAATAAAAAAGGAGAAGGAAAAAAGAAAAGAAAAAAAAAGGATTCTTTTTTTCTTTCTTACAGTACGTCTTACTTGGCTTAGGCTGTTAGGGTTGCCTCTTTTGCATTTTCGATAATCAATTTACAGTACGTCCATTCATCCATCCATCATTCATTCCCCTTCCTGTGCCTGTCTTGTCTTTACAAGAAAGATATAGAAACGACAAACAAGAAACGACAAAACAAAACGAAAAAGAAAAAAGAAATGTTATCATATCATCATCATGGTATCCTTATTACGTTCGAATTCATCATCATCACCAACATTATCAATGGCAAAAATGGCAATACTTTTGCTTATTATTGGTGTTGTTATTGTTACTGACGCCTTTGTTGTCATTCCACAACAACAACACAACAACAACAACAACAACGACAACAACAGAATACTAAAGTTATGAGTATTCGTCCTAGTCGTCGTCTTAGTATGGCAACAACAATAACTACTAATGACAATAGTAATAGCAATAATATCAGAATCAAAAAGGCAGGTGGTGGTATAACCACCATCCCATCTGGATCACGTGATTTACTTTGGGATCCAGCCAGTGAAGGGATGTGTGGTATGGATGGTGATTTAAGTATTGATGAACGTATTCTACGTGGTATTGATTTTTCAATGACATCGTCTACGTCTACGTCTGCCTCTGCAAGTAGTAGTAGTAGTACGTCTAGTAATTCTGTGGGAGTAAACAACAGGAGTTATTACTTCTGCAGTAGTACCAGAAATGTTATATTCCTCTCAATGTTGGTTAGAATATTTAGATCAAGAAGAACCATATGTTGCACCAACATTTGCAAAAGCTACCAATCCTGTCAAAGCTATTGTATTGGGACGTACCAGTTTAATTGAGGATGATGCACCCGGTGATATACAACATATTGTCTTACGATTGCCAGAAGGGTTTCATTATGTGAAGGACAATCCTTAAGTGTAATACCACCCGGATTGACCGAGAAAGGTAAAAAACAAAAACCACGGTTATATTCAATTGCATCGACACGATATGGTGATTTACTCGATGGTACTACTGTTAGTTTATGTGTCCGGAAAGCGGAATATTATGATCCGATTACTGGAATTATGGATGAAAGTAAAGCTGGTATCTGTAGTAAATTTTTATGTTCCGCCACTCCTGGTACAGAAATTGACGTGGCGGGACCCATTGGTAAAACAATGATCCTACCCAAAGATTCGACCAAAGATATTATTATGGTCGCCACGGGTACAGGAATTGCACCATTTCGATCATTTCTGCATCGTTTATTTGTGGAACAAACCACCGCTCGTCATATGTATACTGGTAATGCCTGGTTAATATTAGGTGTACCAACAACTGGATCACTATTATATAAAACAGAATTTGATTCGATGTTGCAACAGACAACGACCACATCTTTACAATCCTTAAATAATTTAAAAATTAATTATGCAATATCACGTGAAATGACAAATCAAGAAAATGGTGGTAAATTATATGTTCAAGATGTCTTAAAAGAAAATTCAATTGAATTGTTTGCAAAATTAGAAGCAGGTGCCGTTATTTATTTTTGTGGTTTAAAAGGAATGATGCCGGGTATACTCTTAGCATTAGAAGAAGTGGCAACATCACAAGGTATTGATTGGTCGACAACATTAAAAAAATATCAATCCAATCATCAATGGCATGTGGAAGTATATTAGAAAGAATAATATATCTATATATAATTTAGTAATATAAAACGTATATGCATATATAAACATTATAAAAATAAATAAATGTAAAAAACATCTCTCTCTCTCTCTAATTAAAAAAGTGTATAGATTATTTTTCGTCGTCGTCTTGTTGATGTTGATAATGATGATGATGAAACAGATAGTTGATACAATAGATGTTGGATACCGTGAAGGGTGGTGGCTGTCTGTCTCTGCATCATATCGTTTTTGTATTGTTTTCTTTTTTGGAGGTAGTGCGACGGTAGCTATGGGACGGTGTGGTGGTTACTGTATTGTACTTGCAAATAAAATAAAATAACCGTCTCCTTATATGTTACTGCTATTGCTATTGCTATTGCTATTGTCGGCACGGCAACCGATGCAGGAATGATTGTATGGAATAACATAATAATGCCATATATTACTAAAATTCAAATTCTAATTTGGAATGCATAGCATAGCATAGCACAGCATGCGTTTGCCAGATTAAATCAATCAAGCTAGAATGAATCGAATTAGAATTAATCAATCAATCAATCAATCAATCAATCAATCAAAAGCTAATCTTTTACTGTTATTTGTTTTCAATATTAAATTTTTGCTCAACGCTATCTATCTATCTCTCGGAAGGGAAAGTGTATTGTAATTACAGTAGTTGAGAACTAACTAACTATCTATCTATCTAACTAACTAACTAGCTAGCTAGCAGCGTACACAATATCAACATCCTGTACTGTACTGTACTGTACTGTACAGCAATCGTCAACGGAACAGAAATTGAATCGCCTGCCGGATGCATAGCATAGCATGTAAATGACATGGCAGAGTACCGTATGCATATTATAAAAGTATAGTGTACCTGTGTCTCCTCGTCGCGTCGCGTTCTCTAGGTAGCCTGTCTGCAAAAAGAGAAAATGCTGACTTTGATTTTGTCTATGACTTGACTTTGACATCGACTTTGACATTGACAGTGACCTTGAAGTCTCCTGCCTCGATTCGTCTCGACTCGACTCGACTCGACTCGAACTTACAACCCGTATCAATCAAAATAAGTGCCATGTTGTCATTCATTCCGGCACTATTATCTAGCTTATTTGTTGGCCAGCAAAAAAAGAAGCAAAGCAGTATCCCAGCAATCTCCTGCCTCGTCTCATCTCGTCTCGTCTCGTCTTCGACTACGCCCGTATCAATCAAAAGCGCCATGTCCATGTCATTCATTTCCCATTGTCTAATAACCGTAGACTTATTTGTTGACAAACAACTAGCAAAAGTCAATAAAGCATTTACAGCAGGTATTACTGTAAATCGAGGTCGGTATACAGACAGACGATGATCTGTTTTTTTCATTTTTTTTTCATTTTTTTTAATTTTAAATTTAAAAAAAAAACATGACTTGCTTTTCAGTACATTTTCTACGAGAGAGAGATATCGTGTGATACCATTTTGAATGCGATAATATAATAACGACCTCTCGCAAATATAGAACTCTTCTCCTCCCCCCTGCCTACCCTCCGTACTAAGTTAAGGCGAAGGCAATGCAAATAAAAGTAGTAGTACTAGTAGTATGATGTACTTACTTGTGTTCATAGTTCATAAAGTACTGTCAGTATAGTACTACAGTAGTAGAAGTAGAAAGAGGAGTAAAACCTACTCTTCTTACAACAAACAATAGTCTTCCTCTTTATCTATTATTATGAACTACTGGAACTGCTAATACTACTCCTTTGTTCTGTTGTGTTGTGTTGTGTTGTGTATAGTTTAGTTTAGTTTTTATTTATTTAGTTTAGTTTTTAGTTCAGTTCAGCTCAGTTTCCATCTAAACTATCCTGTTAAATATCAAATAATAGAGTATGAGCTGAACTCATAATACAGATGTCTCTATTATTACAGCTATATTAGTTAAAATTGGATACTCTCTACTGTTATTAGTTAGTATATCAAGAGAGGATTCATGATCAACAGGTAATTTTGGGAGTGTTTTGGGGAAAATCCGATCATTTGTCTCTTTCACTAAGAGAGGAGTTAAGTAGTACTTCAAATTCCACAAAATTTATAACAGCTCCTACTGGAATGATTTGCATAGTGAGCTGTAGCTCGATTCCTTTGTGTTGGAAATGTCCTGTCCTTTTGGAAAGTCCCTGCATTAGACCAAGAAGGTCGATACATGTGAGATGGATATCTTGATGTCTTGAAATATCTGAATTGTATGACTGACGTACGAGATCTTTACTGATTTGGAACTAGATATGCTAACCAATCAACCATCATACCCCACCTAGCCCACACATTAAGTTGGAGAATGTGTAGATTGATGTGAGGTCTGTAGCAGCGTAGAAGGTTTGAGTGATCCTTGCTGAGTTCCAAATCCTCAAAGAAAATGGAACCTCACTATTAGCTAAACTTAGCTGTGCTCTATGAATATTATTATTTCTTCTTGTAACAAAAGCAGAAGTTCTCGTTACTTACTACACAGTATTCATTACGTGCTTGGATCCATCGAGAACTAGCCATCATAGTGATAACACATAGGGTTGGCAGGCAAATTTTTAATCATCACAAGAGGTGCATAAAAAAGAGGAGGACTGTAAATCCAATAATAAACATGAAAACCACTGGTACAGTATAATCTCGTCTATGCTATTTTATATAATATTGATGAACTATCTATCCTTAAAAGAGGGGTCCATTATATCATGGGGTAGTAAGGTCAACAAGTAAATACCAGCCTCCGCACCTCTATGCCACTGGGCAGAGGTCATCTTTGTCAATAGATTGACCAGTTGGTTGTTGTTATTGTTCAAGTAAAAGGTGCAAGTACAAGTAACAAATAAATGCAGCTGTACCAGCAATAATATTAACAGTAAGATCCAGCAAACCACCTAACCCTCCACACACTCCAGATACAATAGATAGGTGCTGGAAATACGTGCCTCAGCAATAGCCCATACCTTTAGTTTTCAAAATATCAACCTCCTGCATAAGCCTGCCCCATGCCTAAATTATTATGCCAAGTGAGTTTTCTCATTGGACACCCATAAAATCCTCCCACTGTTGATTAGAGCTTGGTATGCAGGGACAGCAGCACCGACAAGTGCCGCAGTAAAGAGAGGTTTACATGTGTGCAACAAGAGCCTGTCGTGCACAGATGATTTTTACAGCCTATAATGTGAGGAAGCACGATGTGCAGTTCCCAATTTCTTCTATAGGACTTGGAACTCTATGGGTTGTACTCTGTCACTCAAACCTCCTACACTATATTATCACACGACCATCCTCTAATCATTTTCCAAACATTATAGTGATGGGTGACTCAAGTTAGCAGAATTATTTGGTGTGTAAAAGTGTGGGTCGTGGGGATTGTTGATGGCAGGTAGGGGTAGAGAGAGAGAGAGAGAGAGAGTGTGTGTGCACACATGTGTGCCTGTGCTGTGAGTGTGTGTGTGTGTGTGGTGTGTGTGTGGGTGAGTGAGTGAGCAGTGAGTGAGTGTGAGAGAGAGAGAGAGAGAGAGAGAGAGCTGAAGAAACTGACATAGTGCATATTATTTGAGAAAAGAATACTACAAAAAGAAATGGTTTTATGTTATACAATTAATTCAATTAGACATGGCAACCAAAAAAAACTCCTCTGGATGGAGCATATGAAAAATGCTGCTACACAAAGACAACAAAAAGACACAGTAGTATAGGTTTTATCTGAGTACAATAAGAACTAAGTAGTTGTTGTTCAATCACGAAGGACATAACTAGCTAAATAAAGCATCTTAAACAAAACATTCTTGTCTGGACTATTATTTGTGCATACGCAGCATCAGCCAAAAGTTGATACAGAAGTAGGGTAATTAAAAGGTGTATGTGTAGCAGCATGTTATTGTTGTAGCCCTGCCTGCCCATGCAGCACTTACTTATTCATCATTCATACTGCACTATGTTAGCTAGCTAGGTAGTAGTATAGAAGAGAAGAAGACAACCTGCAGTAAGCAGAGGAATCTTCACTCTCATTCTTAATGTTTGTGCAGTGCAGTTATTTTGGTTGTCTTGTCCTGTACACAGTCATATGATGCAGGATGGGCACACAGATCAATACATTACTGTACTGGCTGTATATAGCTAATCGTATTCTAGCCTCTACAGTATTAACATACCTACCTACTTGGTCCTAGCGACATCGTGTACTGTACTGTACAGTTTAGTTAGGGTACTCAATCGAAATGTAATAATAGTAGATGAAGAAAGAAACAAAAACTGATGGTGAAAAAAATGCGTTTTGTACTATTTAACTTGACTTAAACTAATATTATTATCTTTATGAATATGTAGGTTTTTCTTCTCGTATTTGATTGATATATTGTTTGCCTTCTCAATTAATTTTTATATTTTTTTTAAGAAGGCGGGGGTAGAGATGGGTATGTTGCTTTAAATTGGGTATTTTTCGTTTCAAGTATAAGGAATAAAATCGTTTTTCGTTAATTTAATAAGACAACCGGCCGTGTTGTATTTTAGTAGTATATGATAAAAAGCGAATAAAAATTCCAGTTCGTTTCAGTTAATCGTATTGTATTTCTTTTTCGTACTGTTCTTCATCCTATGGAGCAGGTGGTAATGGTTTGTTTGAAATAACATTTAATACTTGTGTAATAACACCAGATTGAATTCGATTACCTCCACCAGTTCCAGTTGTACGTCCAGTAACAGTTGAGATATCAACTGTACCCTTTGCACCGAAGAATGAGTTGGTACCACCAAAGATAGTACATGGATATGCCGGTGGTAATTTTGGTGCCTGCCGTTGTGGATTTGCAATTGTCGCCGCAGGTGCAAAATTAAATGCTGTAGGGCAGTATAATGCTAAGCAATTGAATCCACCACCACCTAAGCATAGATTTAGAATACAACTGTGACTTTTAATTTTACCATTCTCACCTTGACCTTTACCAAAAGATGATGCACATTCACCATCTAAGAAATAACCAGGAGCAGCTTCTGGTACAAATTTTGGTTGCGCATTACCAGCAAACAGATTTCCATCGGTTGCTTCATCTTTTGAATTTGCACCTTTTGGACGAGGAATAATTTCAATATCAGCTGGATCATAAATACCACCAGCCTGGAATTGACTTAATCCAAACTTTGGAGTACTAAGAGTTAGGGTCAGAGTGAAAGTAGTAACCATAAGTGAACAATGTGTGGAACGAAAAAAATCAGGCGTGTGAGTATATATAATAGACGTGAATGCAAATGCATCCGAGAAATCAATTCAATTCAATTCAATTCAATTCAATTCAATGCTCAACGATTCACTCTATATCGTCTACTTATTAACTTGTATCTACTTACTTTGCAGATTGGGTTTCAGGAACAATAGTAGTAAAATCAGCACCTTCTGTAATAGCAATATATGCTCGTGAATATACTAACTCAGGATCATTGTTGGAGTTATTAGCAGCTTGTACCGAAACGGCAGTGGCGGCAACTAGTGCTAGTAATGCTGTAACAAATTTCATCTTGATTTAAAAATATGTTGTTTTGTTGCGCAAATAGAATAATATAAGATGATTTATTTATTGTTTACTTCTCGGCTATGGTCAAAACGAAGAAAGGATAGGTTTTGAAATTTGATGACAAAATTGTGGTATGAGGAATGCTTCTACTAGTCAAGGAGACGAATGGCAGTGGAAAGTGGATTTTTTCTAGGCGTGAGAGACTGTGAGAGCGCGCAACACTGACTAGTATAGTAGTTACTAGTAGTTACGATTCGATGCGAATAGTACAGTTTAGGCCCAAGATCTTCGTTAGCGTTGGTAAAGCATTTTTGATTTTGTTTGATTTTGAATACACAACTTCATTCACGAAGGCCCAAGATCTTCGCTGACTTGGCTGTGTATACAAAATCACAGACGATGTATTAGGGCCTTCATTGTTAAATGATGTGATGAGTATATATGCCTTTCAATTATGAGCTTATATAAATCAATCACGAGTGGTTGATTATGAAAAAACAAATAAAAAGTAGTAACAGTACATAAAAACGTTCATTTGGGGCGAAGCTAAAAAATTAAAAAGGCATATAAGTTTAATAATGCGCGGTTGAAAAATTGATTTGAGTCGAGATGCGCGATTTATTCGATCTGATTGTGAGATTATTTGTTTGCTTTTTTTGGTACAATTAATTGTATTGCCATCACCATACAACTACCGTTTTTGTGTTTGTTGCTTGCTTGTTGCTTGCTGCTAACTGCTTATTGCTGCTATGCTTTTTTTTCCTCGGTTGAGCTTGTGAACGCGAAGGGATTTCAATCCATCATTCACTACGGTTAAGCAAACTTACCATTTGCTTTCACAATTATTCTTGCCTTCAAATTTACGATCAAGCAGACTATTTATTACTTACTCTCTTCTTGACTTTACATTTGTCATATCATAATTATTTAATTTATATACTCAATCAACATAACGCAACCAGTAGATAAACAATGATGATGAAAGTAACAGCAATCGTATGTATGACCTTATTGGCATGCACTTCTCCTGTAGCATTTGGTGCATCAGAACGTAAACAAAAGTTTAGTGCATCAGAAGAACAAGAATCACGTGCATTAATGGACGATAAAGTTAATGATGATTTAGTATTCCAACGTTCATACCTTGCTATTACACCACCATCTAATTTTAAAACTTTGAATAATACACAGGCTATCCGGGACTGTAAGTCATTTCTTTGTGTATTTTGTCGTTTTGTCCATCGTTTCCTTTTCGTTATATGTTCGTACTCGTCTTTTATCTGTATATCTTATCTCACGATATCTTTCTTTCTTCACGTCGTCTACGTTAACGTCCTCTTCCCTTCTACCCTCTACTGTAGTAATGGAATCATTGGTCTTAAACAAGCACAATCAGGTGGTGTATATGATCCAGCTGATGTTCAAATTGTTAATCGTCCAAATGGTGCAACCACAATTGAATCAAAAGATACTGGTGTACAAACAGGACAACAATTTGCTGGTAGAGCACAACCAAAATTTGTACCAGCAGCTGATCCAGGATTTTTCTTCGATGGTCAATGTACAGCAAGTGCTGGTAATGGTGCCACTGGTATTACAGCGCATACTTGCACATTAAACTTATGCCTAGGTGGTGGTGGTTATAATTGTTTGGCATTATATTGTGGATCCGCATTTATTTTTAATCCAGCCAAGGTACCAGGGAATACATTTAAAAATGCACCAGTCTTACCACCAGCGTATCCATGTGCTATTATTGGTGGTACTAATGTCTTCCAGGGTGCAAGAGGATCTGTGGATGTTACAACTCTTACGGGTCGAACATCTCCTGTTAACGAAGGTCTACAATTTGGTTTCATTACACAAAGATTAAATGTTATTTCAAACAAACCATTGCCACCTGCTCCATAAATTTAAAATTGAATTTTTTAATCTGAATTTAAATTTAAGTACAAAAAATAATATTAAATGAAACGAACTGGAATATAATAAAGATCCTATCTACCTTATCAATCAAAATTTGAACATGACAATACGGCCGGTTGTCATAATCAACCTACCTACGATACGATGCGATTCAATTCATATTCCTTTTATATACATGCCCAAGAAATGAACTATAAAACCCATTATCTAAAACAAAACCCCCTACCTGCACAAGAATTACTACGGTAATTTCATAAATATATATCAATCAACACAAAAAAAACATAAAATAAAGAGTTGAGTCTGTGGGAAATTGAGAAAATCACACAAACTACTTCATAATAACTTTTTATTACATACATATACATATTACAAACAATTTAATAATAAATAAATATAGTAGCCAAAGTCAAGTTAAAAAAACATCTGCTTCTTGTAGTACACGTACTGTAGTACCGTTCAACTCAACTCAACTTAACTTAACTCGCTCCGGCACTCTCACTCTCTCTCAACAATCAAGAGAGTAGAGCGAATAGTACACAATAATTAAAACAATAACCTACTATATCAATCATTTGTTCGTTATTTCTTTTCTCTTTCTTTCTGCAAATACAGATACAACTACAAATTCAAATACAAAAAAAACACACAGCTTAGAGTAGGTATCCAGGTAACACACACACACACACACACACACACACATGCTACACTACTACACTGCTAACAACCAATCATATCCCCACCCATTTACCACTAGTTCATTGCAATATTGTAACTTACAACCAGCACCTAGCTTTAGTATACCTACTAGTACCAACCTACCTACCTACCTACCTTTAACTATCTAATATCAGTTAGTAGTAGAGAGACAACAATCACTGTAGTTGTAGTAGTAGTTAGGTTTTGGGTACGATATAGTACAATATATGAAGATGAAATGTGGCTAGCATGATGTGCACACACACACCCAGTAATTTCCAAAGCTGTGTACTATACTTCTTGTGCAACTTTGTTGAAGATGGGTCACAAATAGAAACAGACTGCAACTCAGAGTGTGACATGTATTCACCCCCCCCCCCCCCCCCCCTGCATCAATTCCCACTGCTGGCCATAATGTAGTTGCTGGATCAAATTTGTGATACAGATAGTCTATCAAATTATTGATGTGATAGACTATCTGTACAATCAACTGGCTTACTGCTCTGCGCTACTGCACACTCACAATCATAATAATCAACAGAGGTATCTAGAATAATGGTAAAAATCTTGTCTGATTTATCATATGCATTGCATTATTAGACAGTTAGATAAAGAAGTTCCGGTTAGTTAGTTAGTTAGTTAGTTTTAGTTTGGTTTTTTGAATGTTGTTATGTTTTGATGTATCCTTTTGCTGGACTTTCAACCATCTGACTAAGTGGGTCTGTTCATATTGTAATGAAAACACATATGTCATTGATAACTGCGGGTTGACTGTTTAGTTAGGGTGAGGGATGAAGGTACTATACAGTACAGTACATTACAATATATTGGTACATTGGGTAACCAAGGGAGTTTGAGGGTTTACAAGTGCTTAGAAAACCCTAAAACTCCTAAAACTCCGTTGGCCTTATAGATATATAGTAACTTCTCGTATAGTAACTTCTCATAGATTCAAACAGGGTGACTGAGACCCTAGTCACTAGTCCAGCAAATTGTTTTCTAAAGAATAATAATGCCAAAGATACAAAGTTATAAATAAGCTAGATCTTGCGCTTGATTTAACTGTTACCAGTAGGGCGTCTCATTTTTATAAATTAATCCTAACAGATTTGCTGCACCTTTTACGGAAATTTCTAATTATTGCTGAATCACATCAGCCGGTTCCTAGTTAGTTAGTTAGTTGCAGTTACTAATGTAATTGTAATAAATTTATATGTGAGATAAGATACAAATGGTGCTGGTGCAGAGATTGCTACTGAGCTGTGGTAAATGTTGATGTGAGAAAACAATGACCGGAACATGAACAGCCAACCAAGCGGCTAGAGCGAGGAAGTTGTTACCTGTGCCAGTTCCTAGTTAAATGCAGTTCCAAATGTTGTAGTAGTAGATTTATATGTGAGATAAGATACAAATAATGGTGCTGTTGCAGAGGTTGGTACTGTACTGTACTGTGGTATTGGTAAATTAGTTTGTGAGATAGCAACTTTGCTGAGATACAGAACCAATCTTGGCCAGAGTATGCTTACTTACTTACACACACACCTACCTGTGATGGGGCAGACTGGCTGGTCAAACAATTATTTTTGCACTGCTCTACAGTAGTTCACCATATTGATAGAGAGAGAGAGAGAGTGTGTGTGTGTGTGTGTGTGTATTTTACAGAGGTGAAAAGAAAAGAGGCAAAACCAACCACCGCTGAGCCGTTTCAGCCGTGCTGTCAGTGTTTCAAATTATATATTTGGTAGGTTACTATGGTACATATATACGATAGGTACGTATGTAAAAGGAAGTGAGTCGCATGAAGTGGCTGTTGAATCCCGCTTGAGAGAAAGTTCGTCTACCGTTGTTTGAGTTACCAATCAGTCGTTGAATTATATTTCGTACTTGTAATTAATTCTACGTCGTACTCTACTCTACTCTACTCTACAGTCGTAACGTAAATCTATATTCATTTTAAATAGTTAGTTAAGTTAAGTTTAAAAGTTTGCTCTGATAGTTAATATAAATTGTTGTGGTAACAAGTACAAGTACAATGCATACTCGATAGAAATAAAACTCACGTAACATCACTTCGTTCAATACATATATATTAACGGTTTGCGCAGACACTGCTCTTATTCGTGATCGACTTCAACTGGTCATCATTGGATTCCGATACTAAAATATATCATCGATCTGTCCGTCCAACAAGTGCTTTTACTAACAGCGAGGGGTCTATAATGTATTATAGACATCGCGGGTTCGTGTGTATAATTTAACAATATAGTACTGCAGTAGTTACAGCAACAGCAGTAGCAGTAGCAGTAGCAGTTCCAATCATAGACAATACTGTTGCACTACTACTTTCGGAATAACTTTCATTTGTTGCTATCAATAGTAAAACCACCACTACCGACTTCCTTTAGTCACATCTTGACCACCAATAGTAATTGTGCCTCCACCTTCTTGTTGTTGTGCGATTGTACCACCCGGTAATAATAACAAAGTAATGACAGCTGCGTATGCGAATGCAACGACGATGACAGATAAAGAATTAATACGGAACATCATTGAAAATTTTTGGTTTGATTATTTGGTTTGTTTAGTTTAGTTTGTTTTTTGTTTAGTTTTGTTTTTGTTTGGTTTAGTTTTTGTGAGGACTAAACTACAATAATGTTACGTTTTATGTGAACATTATGTGAACATACTGGTGCTTCCTTGTTTATATTCGGGTAATGGAGGTGATGAGATTGATTCGATTCATGCCACAATAACCGGTTCGCAGAAATTAGATAGATTCATAGGATCGATGTCATTCACTGGAACAAGACTCCGATGCTTTTATTTTCCGAGCATTATTTCTCATCGTGTGTAAAGCGCAGTCCGGCGAAATATTTTGGTGAGGACGAGGACGATAAGGACTGCGATTAAGTAAATCATCTGATTCGAGTGAGTCAAGTCAAGTCAAGTCAAGTCAAGTCAAGTCAAGTCGCTCAAGTCACAATCATCAAGTCCCATGTGTTCAATCGCCTACTATTAATTTTTAATACTAGTAGGAGGCACGACTGTAATCATGTACACAAAAGAGAACTACTGTAGCTACCGGTAGCACAGTATAGCAGTCCTACAGTAGTACAATAGTACCATCTATGAGTGTGAGAAAGAGTGAGTCTAGTCTAGTCTAGTCCGTACTAAATCAATTCAACACTATTATTTTTGTTATACTATTTTATACCGCACCTCTGTGGAAAGTTGACACACATATGGGATGATTTCGATCCAAATGTCAGCTTATATAATTCGATACTTTTTAGACTCGGTACCATTGATTCCTTTTCTTATCCGACTAAAGAATGAACTACGTATGGTACGATCATAAGCATGGTTTTCTTCCTGAAAATGTTCATTTAAGGATAGGTGGAGGAACAACTACAGATTATGAACGTAGATATCCTTATTCCTACTTGACTTGACTTAAATGAGACGATGGCACGAGGACTACAGCGTAATATAGCCACGCCCTTCTTGCTTGGTCTTGCTTTTTGGGTCAAATATAGTACGTGATACATGAGCAATTTAAGTATGAATAATACGGTCGTGTTTTATACTTACATTATTGTACTATTAGTATTTTTGAAGTAAAAAGTGTCTTGGCTAATCATGAAATTTCATTTATTTGTCTTGTATGACTTGATCGTCGCATCGTGGTTCGATCCATATATGATTTGGGAATGCTGCTAGCTGTTCGCAGTTTTTTTCTACAGATCACAATAATTGATCGATCCGATCGGATTGATTCGATTCGATTCATCCATGATGAATAATGGATTCTAGATGATTCTTCATTCGTGCTCGATTCGATTGATTCATTCATTCAAGAAGGCCCAAAGAATCAAAAATTTCGGGTGTGGTGCACAGTAGTGACCAAATGTATGAACGGCGAGTTAGTCAGACTGCCCCCCCCCCCTCCCCACCCTTCAATAGAGAAACATACCACGAGTGGCTGAGCAGATGATGATGGTTGGATGATTGAATATCAAAAATCATACCCAATTGGTTTCCAACATCGATTAATTTTATCAGTAAATTTGTTTGTGGTTAGCAGCATATAGATATTCCGAGCAACATATAGATATTCCGACGAGTTACGTGTGCGAACCCAATCATGTATGCATGTGCCTAACATGTGCTGAGTCAATCAGTTCCACACTTGTGCTGTACTTAATGTCTGTATCTGGTGTCAGATTTCGGTTTTTATTTTTCAAAAAATGCAAATGAAAAAAAGGGTAGCGTTCGCTTAAGCTATGCGATGCGATGCGAATGACTTTAATTTAATTTATTTAGTGTGTAAAATAATGTCTCTCTTTCTGTGATAATTAGTATTGTTAAATTAAAATTATACCCAATTGGTTTGCATGATACTACCAAGTGTATTTGAAAACCTTATGGGTATAAATGATTCATTCATTTATTGCCTTCCGTTTGTTCGTACTGTGTATATTAATTTAATTTAATATATTATTATGCACGATCAACAAAAACAAACATCGCTTTTTCATGTCTTTTAATCGCGAGCGAACTTTCCCTCCCCTAAAATACATAAGCTACCGGTACACAATACTGTAGGTCCTACACACGTCCTGTTGATAATTATTTTTTATTATGGATGTTAGTTATTGGGGCATGATCATTTCAGAAAGGGTCATTTCAATTTCCAAATTTGTTTCCATATGCCTCAATCACCGCCGCCTAAGAAGAATTTTAAAGAAGACAGGTTCGCATGCCATGCACGGTGGTGGCGTAATAGGAATGATTTCTATTAGGTCCAACAGAGCTGCATTCTTTTCGGATCGCTTTTTCTTTGTTTCTGACTGGTAGTGACCTGGCTTACTGTATTGCTTGACATTTTTATTTAGTGTACAGTATTGATACTAATAATGCGTGGCGAACGAACGATGCGAAGATTGGGTGTATATTATTATGTACTGTTATGTTATCGGTTCTCGCTTGTGCTGCTCCTGCGTTTGTTGTTTGTTTGCTTGCCACTACACTTACTTTTAATACCGATTCACATGTTCATTCGAAAAGAAGCAGCTTTCATCTCATAAAATCAAAAACTCAAGCATTTCATCAACACACAAAGAAAAGCAAAAGACCAGTACTGTACTACGACTACGACTAATATTCCTACTATACTACCACTACTTTTGATTTTATTTTATTTGATACTGTACACACAATGAAATTCTCTACAGCTACTACACTCACCGCTGCTATTATGGTTGTTGCTACTACTGTTGCAACCACCACGGCTGCTTCTGCTTCTGCTTCTGCTTCTGCTTCTACTTCTGCTTCGGACCCTCGTACTACTAACACTAAATCTGCTGTACGTGGTGGAGTCCCGGTACCATCAGTTCGTACACCGCAACAACGTACACCGCAACAACGTACACAACAACGTACACAACGTAAGTTACAAAATGAGTTTAGTTGTCCCTTATATAAAAGAGAAACTCAAATGGAAGATCATGAATTCGATTATTCCAATTGGGCCTGTGAAATGGAAGATGGACAATTTATTGATATTGATGATACTGTCACAGAACTATTAGATACAATGAATGCCTCTTCTGGTACCACTCTCATGAAAGTGATTTCGGGTGCCGACGCCTACGTGACAAAAAATCTGGACGGGTTTGAAGGAAAAGCATCCTCATCAGGATCATCCACAAAAATTCAAATCCCAAATGCCTCGGAACAAACTTTATCCGTCGATGAATTACCGGAAACGGATGTACGTCATTATAAATCTCGAAGAAAACAACGTCAATTAAAACAATTACAAGCGCAACAGGCATATTATCAAGATGAAGCAAGCACAAACATAAATCCATCCAATAATAATGATCATCGTAATCTTGCACCCAGTACACCGGGTACATTAGATACATTAGTGGTACGTGTGATATCCGGTGATAATACAGTAATCAAAGCTAGTCCAGCACAACTTCGAAATGATATCTTTGAAGACGCCTTTTGTTTAGCCACCGGATACGCGGCCTGTTCAAAAAATCAATTAATTATTGCACCCATCCCTTCCAAAGGTGATAAGGGTATTGTTGATGTACGTATTGATGCGATAGAAAATGGATCGAATGATAATGACTTTCGTGAACAGGCTGTTACCAAATTAACAGAAACCTATGGTCGATTAGATAACTTTAGTGACCTGGTGATGCTATGTTTACCAGAAGGTACCGGTAATTTTGTCGCATACGCCTATGTAAATTCCTATTTATCAGTTTATAATAGTTATTGGTGTCAAAGAGCCTCTGCACAAATGCATGAGGTGGGACATAATTTAGGTTTAGGTCATTCCAATGAAGGGACACAAGCCTACGGTGATCAATCCTCAATGATGGGATATTCGTACAATCAAGATGATGGACCTAAAATGTGTTTTAATCCAGCGAAAGGTTATCAACTTGGTTGGTACGATCGACAAAAATTAACATTTGATCCATTAATCACCACGTCTCAAAACAATGCGTTTGCTACGAAGTCCTTTACATTAAATGGTGTCATTAATTATAATACAAATTCACAACAGGCAACATTACAAAATACCAATGTTGTACCATTAGTATCATTACGATTGAAACAATATGGTGATACCAGATTAGCATCGTTAAATAATAATTATGGTCCTGATTTTTATGTTGGTTATAATCGACAAGCTGGTATTAATTCTGGTACAATAGAAGCAAAAAATCAAATTACGGTCCATCGGAAGGAATCTGGTGCACCAATGTCTTATGGTGAATCGAATCGATTAGCAGCATTAAGTGTTGGTCAACAATATACCATTGATAATTATAAAGGTACACAATATAGTGTAACAATTAAAGTAAATTCCATTACCAATAATTTACAAGATGCGAATATTGAAATTATTACCTCCGGTGGTGATCCAAACGCACCACCACCACCCACACCAGCACCAGTACCACCACCCACACCTGCACCTGCACCATGTAATGGACAAGGTTCATTTGTATTTAAAGTATCAACTGATCCAATCGATGATGAAACATCATGGTCTATTACTAACAGTGACAAAACTATTGAACTTGGGGATACAAAATTAAAAGGAGGTTACTTATATACGTATTCACCAATTTGTTTAAATACTAATAATCAAAAATATACAGTGGACGTAACTGATGCAAGGGGGTATGAAGGATACTTAGATGGACAAATGGTATTTAAAAAACCTTTTACACAATCGTCAACGTCTACAGCAAGTACATTTTGTATTGGTAATTGTGATACATCTCACCAACATCATCACCAACACCAGCATTTAATAATGTATCCACAGAATCACCAACGAATCACCAAACAACAATGTATAGATGAACGGTTATAATCAAAAATAAAAAAAAAATTGTGAATGGGTTGGTAAAGGCAATAAACGAAAGAAAAGAAAAAAATGTAAAAAGAAGACAAGATAAATGATAAACGAGTACGAAATTATTGTCAAGAAACATGTGCCAAAGTGAATCAGGGTCCATGTAAAGACAAGAATTAACAATTAACTCCAAAAAATAAAGATGATGATGATGATTCAGATTCATCATCCTGTGATAAGGACGATCAATCGGATTATTTATTTAAAAATAAACAAAATAAAGATTGTCTATGGGTTGGGAAAGGTAACACAAAATCAATTAAAAAGAAATGTCGTAAGAAAGATAAAAATCTTGGTGGACGAATATATCACTATTGTCCAAAAACATGTGGTCAAGTTGGTAAAGGACCATGTAGTTAGTGATCGATGGACGAAACGGAACGAAAAACGAAACGAAACGAGAAAGAAACGAAACGAAACGAAACGAAGAAGTACAGTTTTAAAAAGAATTCAAGAAATTCAAATCAATCTCGAATGTGTACAGATAGAATTGCAACAACTACATACATATACAAACACAATTTTTATCTAGATTTAAATAAAATCAATTTTAATACAACACACACAGACACACATACACACATACAAACAAATACATCTAGGTCTACTACTTACTATAATAATATAATACTGAACTCATTATTTAGCTTAAGAAACTAGCTTTCGTTATAATACAAATTATATCAATAGCCGCCTGCACTGCCTTGTAATCATCATCGTATCATCATGATGCATCTGATGAATCATCAAGCAGTTCCGGTCCAATATACGAGCGGCATTGGCGATCGTTCTCCTAAAAAATTGTGTCCCTGCCGAGGGATTGTTCTGGTTGTTGCCGTCAAGTTGTTCACAGGCAGCATCTTCAAATACAGCATCTTCAAGTAGTTGTAGTAGTAGTAAGTAATCAGTAGTATTGCTATTTTTGGTTCTCCTCGATCTTCTCGAACTTCCTCTTCGACAGCCGCGCATCTTCTTTGAGTGCCGCAACACTCTGTGTGAGGATATCAATATGTGCTTTGTGTACCTTAAGGACCTTATCAAATGTCGCTTGATTACCGACAATGGCCTTAATATGAGTTGTAGTACTTGCAATGGAACTTGTTTTCCTGCAATGGAACTTGTACTTCCTGCAACATTTCAGCGAGTCCTGCAACACATCTAGCGAGGTCCATAATGTCGTTTGTATTTCTTGCACACCTACAGTGAGGTCCTTAATGCAACTTGCATTTTCTACAACGGCCTGTTGAAGTCCAACAGCATTCCCTGCAAGAATAGTCATATAATTCTCCAAATCATTCTGACCGAAACGAGAATCCTGACAACCACAACACAACAAAGAATGGATGCAAGTAAATACAAACATTACATAGAAAGCAGAGAGGAGTGAGTACGGTACGTACAAGAAACACACACACACACACACAACGTCATCGAATGACAATACAAATAGTAACGTACCGTCGAAGATATGGCTCCTCCAGTATTAGTGAATGATGGTACTGCTACGGCAGCAGCAGCAATACCGGTAGATGCGGATGCTAATGTTGGTGCTTGATCGGCCATCATGGTTGTTGTTTCCGGTCTCTGTGGTATTTCGATGATCATCGATGATAACAGATTATTGTGATGAGACGAGGAGCGAAGTTATTCAAAAAAAGAAAGCTCCTTCAAACTCAAAAAGAGAACACAAACTCAGTACAGTACAGTACAGTACAGTAACTAACGTTCTAGTGACATATACAAAAATATCTAGAATGTAATCGGCGTTGAACAAAGCCTGTCAGCTATTAATATTGACCAATCAAAAGTAAAATCAATTCCTCTATTTAATTAAAAAAATTTAAACTTCAACACAGCCATGTGGCGACTCACTCATTCTTAATTAGTAGCGCGCCGTATGGAAAACTCGGTACTGCTGTACTACTATACTGTACTTCCTTCGTGCAACGCTAACTTCAATAACTGCGCTATGGCTTGAAAATTTTCCGCCGAATTAACATGTTCAACAACGAAATTTGCAAGGAGGATGAGGGAAACTTGTGACTTTAACCCTCTATTTTGTGAGTAGATCTTAATATTTTAAGGTTTCAATGTGCTTTTACACACGCTAAATTTTCAAACGAGAGCGTAGTTGAAGTTAGCGTTGCACGGAGGAAGTACAATATCTACACGCAAGTTATTAACAAAAAAACATTCGAGGCTGGTATTAGATTCTTCGAAGCAAGGAAGAACAATGGCCAACAACAACAACAGCACCAACGATGAGACAGAAAGATGCCGTTGACATCTTCTTCTTCTATTCCACTACGCCTCGTCTCCCACGACAACAAGAAGGATTGACTCCACCGCAAGTCATGGAATGTAACAACTGCAGCGAATCAATCAGGCTGTGAATAGTGAAGCAATTGCTGCGAATCATGTTGTGTTTTCAGAGTCAATTGCTACGAATCATGGCCGTGATGACCAGCATATTGTCACCTGTACCACCTGCTTCAAATATGATCGCGCTGCTGCTGCTGCTACTGAGATCATTCAACAAGGATTTAAACGTGCATGCACCAGAGTGAGATGATGTATTGAAGGGTAGAAAGATCTATAAGATGATTAATCACACGGCATTCCAATCGAAGACTCCAGCTGCTGCTTCAGTATCTGGAAACTAGTAGTGTAACAGCAACCACGAACGGCACTACAACAGCAACATCATCAATCATCTACTACTAATACTGATAATAAGAATGAAATAAAATAGTGGAAGAATCTAGATCCGATGTGGTGTCTATAGAAGAACGGGCCGCAACAAACATGGGGAAATAGCTATAGGATACACGATATGATATGGTACATAAAATATAGCATACAACATATGCAATTAGGATAGGGTAATATATAATAATACAATACAAATATAACTATAACTATACATACATCATACACAACTAGGCTACATAATACTTAGTCCTACATGATACAATACATTTTTTTAATAGAGATGCCATATCACCAGATGACACCAACAGCGTACCTATATATACTTATATATTTATTCACTTATATTCTTATCACTTTTAGTATACGTATATGGTTGCAAAAATAGAATTAGACACACCCACAGTTCTTGTTTATAGAGTTAGTTGTCCCGCTTTTACTTGCTTTCCACTGTGCATAGGTTTGACCGTATATATATGTTTCAAATAGTCAGCATCATCCGAAATAGAATGATGACCATAGTAATCTTTACTCTTGTTTCTGTACTCAGTCTGATCCATACTTTCGTCATCGTTGTTGCTGCTGCCAAGAGAGTACAACTGTGATGATGCATCATCTACACCTGAATCGAACGTGCTGTTACCCAAACCACTACCACTGCCTAAACCACTACCACCAATAGGATATGGATTCAAGATTGAACCATTTGATTTTTCTGGAAAAAAAAGAGAAGTATCATCATCATCCCGTTGGTCATCGTTATTGACTTCCTTTCGTGATATATTATTATGGATTGACTTGTTACTTTCTGTAATACCCGACAACACAGAAGTTTCATCATCGGTAACACCAGAATCCTTTTTTGTTCTCTTCTTTGGTACTATTAACTTTGGTATGGCCGAAAGTACATCTTTACTCTCTTCGTCGTTCTCGTTCTCGTTATTGTTAGCAGCAGCTTTGGTAGATAAAGGAGTAACACTAATATCTTCGGTGTGTCCTTCTTCCTCTATTGTTACCGATAGCAAAACGGGACGACGTTTATAAACAGCATTACTTGTTTTCCTCCTGCCAAAGCTCTTAGACGATGCACTACAATTCGTCATTTTCTTTGTAGATGACGTCGATAGCATCACATGATTTTTATCTTTTTTCTTTATCTGCTTGTTGTTCTTCTTTGCCTTGAATGCAAATTCTTCAGTAGGCGATAGTAGTTCTTGTGCTGGTGCAAGTACTGACGGGACGTGTGTGCTGTTATTATTGTTGCTTTTGTTACCGAAAGAAGAAGAAGTAGAAAAAGTCTTTTTAGATGAGAATGCACGAGCTCTAACTCTTACCATATCTCTAAGATGTTCCTTTAATTTTTCTACTTTCGTCACTGTCGACTTCTTCTTCGTCGTCGTCGTAATCGACTTCGTCGATTTATTTGTACCATTCGTAACAACTGTATCCGCGTTAGTACATACTGTTTGTTCGTCGTCGTCACTCTTATTATTCATATTCGAATTTTTCGTCTTGCTCGAATTCAGAGGAGTCTTGGTACTCATGAAAGACTTATTCGTCTGAGCACCACATGATGATGCTGATGATGATAAAGGCACACTAGTAGTACAACTATAACGAGGATCATCCAGAATCAATTCAGATTCTTCTTTACCTTCTTTTACTTGTTCTTGTTCTTGTTTTTCTTTTTCATCTACTTCTTTCGAATGCGGTTGCTTTTTCAGTTGCATATTAGAATAGACGATACCTTGCTGAACATCGGATAGGACTTCAGCGACTGCTTCAGCTACTGCTGCTACTGGTTCTGGTACTACTACAACTGATTCACCGTTAGTATCATAGTCATCATCATCATCATCATCATCATCATCATCAATCGACAACATCGATTGCTGTTTGTGCAGTTGTTGATCAACAGCGTTGTCGATGACGGTCATAGTTGTTGGGGTTTCTTCTTCTGTGTAAAGGATCAGACCCTCGTGGTTGTTGTTGATGTTGTTGTTATTATTGATATTACCGTTGCCATCGTTGTTGACATTGTCGGTGTTGTTGACGTAATTTTTGGAAGTATTTTTAGTAATAGAAGTAGCACTGCTAGTAACAGAAGGGGTACTGCTAGTACTAGTAGTACTAGTAGTACTACCAATACAACAACACAAGTCTTCATACCCAGCAGAAAATTGTTCAAACCATGCATCATTATTATTATTGTCACCGGCATCACTGAAAGCTGCTGCTCCTGCTGCTGCTACTATATCCGCATCATCAACTAGAGGTGTTGCTACTTCATCAAAAGTAGTCGATTCTACCAGAGTAGGAGGAGGTACGAGCAGTACTTCATTTAATTCCGATTCAATTGATGTTACTTCTGTAACTACCTCTTCTTTTCCTTCTTCTGCTTCTTCTTCCTTTT
>FMBT01000420.1:0-126967 GCA_900095095.1 Fragilariopsis cylindrus CCMP1102
GAACTTGGTCGTTGGGCACTAGCGTCCTCGTATCTAATCTACGCCATGATGATACCAGCTATCGCAACGGCTCCACGCTGGGCACGATGTCCACCGACGTTCATGTTTGCATTTCACATGATGTACGCGTTAACTTACCACGAAGCGAGGCTCATCGCACCAACGCCGTACCCAACTGAAAATGTTGTCATTCACTCGATAGTTAGCATTGGAATGCTTCTCCTCATTGCATTGCCCGAGCCTCAAGCTGCCACCAAAATTAAGGGTGAATAAATACATACATGTAGCATACAGCATTCTTTTACAACGTGAAGGGTGAAGTTCCTATAGAAAATTTTAATAAATTTGAGTACAAATATACAAAATAACTACTGTCCAAATCTACGTTTTCTTCTCGAGTACTCTTGAAGAATATCCATCATATCATCACGTGTTACAGCAGGCCAATGCTTTTCAATAAATATTAACTCACTGTACGCAACTTGCCACAATAAAAAATTACTCAATCGCCTTTCTCCAGACGTACGAATTAATAAATCTGGATCAGGAACAGAACATGTCCCCGTCAACATTTCCTTTGACAGTATCTCTTCATCAATGTCTGAAACAGAACTAATGTCACCACTCATAATTTTTTTTGCTACAGATCGACAAGCATTCACAATATCACCACGACCACCGTAGCTTACACATAAATTTGATGTCATCCCACTACCATGCCTCGTTTCTCTCTCCAACTCATGAAACTTTTCTTGTACAAATGTTGGTAACTTTTCTGGTGCTGATGATAAAACTTTTACTTGTATACGTTTCTTTTTTTCGACTCGATTAAAATTTCATTTGATTGCGTTGCGTTACAAAAATATCCATTAGTAAATCAATTTCTGATTGTCACGATTCCAATTTTCTGTACTAAATGCATAGACTGTGAGTACTTGAACAACATTTTCCGGCACAAATTAAATAAGTTAGAATTGCACTAAACCGAACGAACGAACGGGAACAACGTTGAACTATTGTTACGTTATATCTGTATCCTTGTATTCCTAATAAATGTAACGTAACGTCAACGTAATAACGTAACGTAACGTACACGCACTTACCTCATATGATGTGTATATGGTTTCGATTGTTTCCCAATGATATAGATATATCTTTCATTTAATACTATTATTATTATTATTATTATTATTATTATGATATTCCGTCGCGTGCGTCGTCCTCATCTCATTTTTGTTACAAAAGACATAATACCAGTTACATCTTTTGCATCAAATACTAATCCATTAATTATTAAAGTTTGAGGTGTCAGATCATTGTTTTCATCTGCAACTAGTTCTAAAAAGTCTGTCAATACCATGTCATGTTCATCACCTACTGCATGTCCCTGTCCCCATCCCAATGGCAGCGGTCCAATATCTGCATGCACACATTCGATTGGACCGCTGCCATTGGGACGGGGAGTAATATTATGATTTAAGTGTATATATTCCATTCGATTTTCCTCATCATAAAGACCCGCGAAATTAATATTTAGATCATCTATATTGAATCGTTGTACGACGACTCCACCCAATCGTATTTCAATTTCACCTAATGAACTTAATGGCAAATCATAATAGCTACTACCATCATTATCAAAAGTCTAAGACAATGTCACCATCATCATCATCATCATCATATCGTTCAGCATTTCTGAATATTCTTCATAATAGACAGGTGAACCATCCACACCTGTAATCTGTACAAGTAATCGTTCATTTTCAGATTCTGTTAGTCTAGATTGTAATGCATCATTTATATCTTTCATTCCATCTATTATCCTGTCTCTAAGGGAAGCACCAACGAATGGTGCTAAATCTGATCCGGACTGTGTGTCGTCGTGTGTTTCTTTTGTCACAACAGCTGTTGATGTTGATGTTAATACACTGTTGCTCGTTTCAGGTGCTGCTTCTTTATTATTATTATTATTATTATTATTATTATTATTATTCGAAGCAACAAATAATGAAGAAAGACCACTGACCGGATAATAAATTTACATTGTTACAGACTGTATTATAGACTGATAAAATTGATGCAAACAAGAGACATAAAATTGATTCTGTTACTTTCAAAATCTTAGTATCGTTGTTATTATTATTACTACTACTACTGCTGCTGCTGCTGCTGCTATCAGCAGAGTATCCTCTTGTTTGCCTTCTTGGCATGATTGCCGTCGTCCTCCATCGTCGCGTCACTGATGACTACTTTATTTCCAAGTTTATGATGTGCGTGTGGATCAGGTGTGGCTGTGATGATGTACGATGTAGCAGGACTGCCTTCTAGATGCGTTTGTGTGATGAGGGGATGATGGATCTGATTTGACACAATTTTTTATTTTAATTCGCCGAAACACGCTAGGGTGAACATGGTCTAAAGCTACTTCAGTACTAAATTTAAAAATGCTTTACCGTATATTTTTCACCTCTCTCATTCGTGCTGGCGGAAACACGAATGCGTAAAATAAGAATTTGCCCCAACAAAAATAATAAACACAACACTATTTTACCACTCGAGTCGGACAACACGATTCGCCAAGAATCAATATCCGTACATACAGTAGCACGCAACATTTCGCATTAACCCATGAGTAAAGCTCCACATTCACAACTCAAACAATAGTACAGTACTGGGAACTTGTAAACTTGTAAGAGTTATCAGTAACTAAGTACTACTACGCCAAACAGCTTATTTGACGATTGTCTGTAGAGTTGCGATATTGTTGAGGCTTCTTGGGTTCTGGAGGGATTCAGCAATCATAGACCAGTCGAATTTTGAGACGACAAAAAAAAAGTCTTTCGCCGCTGAACACAGTCCCGAACTAGCATACTGCCTTCATCAACGATCGGTTCAATTTTCTATTTACTTTATTTTACCTCCACGATGTTTTCTTGGTCCAACAACGACAAAAGTTCCACCTCATCTGCCAGAGTAAACTCGAGCTATCCCGGTCGACGGCTGCAAGCACAACGGGCTTCGGTTACATCAACAACAGCAACTTCGATAGAAGGCTCTATACGTCCTCCCTCTAATCAACAACCACACACCCGAAAACAACATTTGACTTCATACATCGAGGACCCTACATTACAACGTTCCACCCGACGTGTTTCTTCTGGTATGTAGTACAGTGTAGTGTAGCGTAGTGAATTATATAAATTATGTCTTTGCTACTGTTTGATTGATTCATTATTTATTCAGCTCTATTTGAAAATTCGCAAAAACTGACTTGTTTATTTCTTCATTACACAAACACAAATACGAAAAAAAAATAGACGACACAACGTATGATACAGTCTTTCAAACTACGAAGGGGGATACATTGATATTGCGTGTGAATATACCGTTGGGGAGCAGCTTTGCGGCTTTTTGTCCCGTTATGACATTAGCGGGGGTTAGGGTTCGTCATTCTTGGATCAACGATACATCATCGTCGGCTATGAGAATTATCGGTTATAATCCAATTCAATCCGAAAGTGCATGGAACGATTCCAAGTTGTTACTAGGAGCAGCCGTCCATGATGTTGTGAAACATTTCCAATTAAATCCTCCACTAATATTAGAAATTACAGATAAGGGATTACAATCGATTCAAATTAATAATAAGAAGGCAACGAATGGTAGCAGGACGCCGACACGAACTCCGACACGAACGCCACCCCGCAGTGGTAACGTTATCATCAGCAACAACAATGATGATGCACCTCCCAGTTATAATATTGTGGCGGACGAATCATCTACACCGGCACCGGAAGTTCCTATGCCACGGGTACCGCTGAAGTATCCAGAAACAGATAATTTATCTAGAGAGGAATTGGACGATATGTTAAGTGACGATTTAGAGTTCAAGGCTTTCGTTCACAGATTGAAAATTTTCGGTGAGATATTTACCGTCGGATCAAGTAGACTTGATGAAAATGTTGTCGTGGCGAAAGAGAATTTAGAACAAGAAACGAAATGGAAGGCATTAAAAAGTGAAGTGAAAGATCTTCAAGAGACACTCAAATCTAAATTAGACAATTATTCGAAATTAGAAGATAAACAAAATGCTATCTGTGCTCCACCCGATAAAAATTCAACGCTACGGAAACTTCATAAGGCAAAGAAAGAAGCCTTTGATGAATCAGAAAAAATCGCTGAAGAATGGGTAGACGATGGTGGTGGTAACGTCGACGATTTCTGCAAACGATTTTTAGAGCGACGGATAATACATCATACACGTGCCGCCAAAATGGAAATATTACAGAACAACAATCAACATCAATAACGTAGTGTAATTACTATAGAGAATTATAGTACGTACGACATTGTAGGAGTATCATACTATTGTTGAGAATGAAAGAAAAGAAATAGTAACTTGAAACCATTATCTGTTTTATTGTAATCGGCATGGTGTATCGGCCCTCTATTTGGCGCAGTCTTTTGAGATATTACATGTTAATCGTCACAAACATCCACGCACATAGAATGATTCTAGCCAATGTGTAGAATTTTTGATTATTGTAATACCATAACAAAAGGTAATGGCTGATATTTTGAGATATCAATATTATTTTTGGTAATACCGTAGCAGTATTATAGATTCTTTTGTTTCATTTACAGTACACTGTATCTTGACATATGTCATAGTGTGTAACAAGATACGGCGTTGCCACTACAGTTCTAGTTAGCCAACTACATATCGACAAAACATGCATCTATAGATGAAACAGACAAAGAGTAATTTATTCATATTGTTTTGAGAATTATAGTAAGGAAAAAAAAGAGCGAGGGACAGACCATACCGGTAAAAATCGGAATGTAATTTTTCCACAAACTTCGACTTAAAATTGCTAGACAATAATAACAATTGACAATACAGTACACCACAATAAGAGAGAGAGAGAGATAGAGAGAGAATCGGTTGTACAGTTCTATATTCAACATAGCAAAACCTTCTTGTTCACAAGGCGTACCATGACGTCGATTCAATTAAATCTAAAGCCTTCATCAAATCCAACGGCGTCGACGTCGGCTGAGACAAATGGCTCTTACCCCAAAGTTGGAGCGTTTAATGGAAGGCGAGTTCTCGATTGAAGCTGGTGACGTCTTGTGCTTAATCATGGGTTTTTTAACCTCACAGGGACTTCACGAATCTGCGAGGATTCTTCGTAAGGAATCAGGGATTGGATTCAATAACGGAGTAATCCAGAAAGGATTAGTTGCTTCATCGATACGTCGGGGAGAATGGGGTTCCGTCATCCGAGCTACATTTTTACTCGATGACAGCAACAGCAACAAAGAAGAAATTGGCAACAACAACGGTTCCATATCTGCAAGAATATCAGAACAGGTCATACTGGAATTGGCGGAAGAAGACAAAAATTTGAACCTGGCGTATAGCTTGCTTAAGGTTCACAGAGATGCTTTAGATCGAGTACATGAAGAAACGGACTCGTCCGAAGAACAAAAAGAGGCCGCCGAGGAAAAAGGGAAAAAGAAACGACGATCAAAATCGAAAACATTATCGTCGTCTAGCACCCGTCTGACAAAGGCGAGGTCTTTGGAACAAAAATTAGCAGAAATTGCAGCAAATCCGAATAAATTTTCAAATACCGAAACAAGACAAATGATATTATTTCCTCAACGATCCAAACAGCAACGCCGAGAGGACTTGGCACTAAATGTAGAAGATCAACGTGAAATTCCTTTGAACCGATTGCCGACCTTGATTCAGCAGGCCATGAAATGGCAAAGTTATACTGGTCAGCTGCCGTGGATTAAAGAAGTATACGAAAACGTCGCCGACGTCGATGTTGACAATAAAAAGAAACGACGCAAACGCAAGAGGTACGATTTGGTCATGGGAGAAGTTGCTGGGGATCAAAATATTTCGGTAGGAGACGCATCTACTGGTATAAGTAATGATTATGATGGAGTAGATGAGATTCCTCAAGACACCATGTCCAAGGTAAAATTTGGAAAAAATGCTGTCTGCGAGTCCGCGATCTTCTTTTCTCGCGGACTAATAACAGGCTCATCAGATTCACTAATAGAAATATGGGATGCAGGATGCTCTTATAAGGACTTGAACACGAAGGATTATCCCTATCAGAAAGAAAATGTAATGGGTCACACAGACGCATCAGTACTTTGTATGGCGATTAGCAACGATAACGAAATCCTTGTTTCTGGTGATTCTGTCGGCAAAGTTAAGATATGGAAGCTTTCCACTGGCTCATGCCTAAGGCAATATCAAGCCCATGATACATCTGTAACAGCTTTGTCGCTATCGAGAGATGCTTCTCGAGTCTTGACAGGGTGTAAAAGTGGATTGTGTCGGGAGTTTGGAATTGTGACACAAAATTTATTGCAAGTGTACGAGGGACACACGTCGTACATTCACGCATGTCATTATGCTTTAGATTGGAAGTTAAATGGTGACAACAATGCACAAACGTCGGCGACAGAGGGATGGGTCGTTACATCATCTGCAGATGGAACGGTTCGAGTGTGGAATAAAGGTTTGGCTATTAGGATAATACAACCTCCATCGGATCTCAAATCAGTGACAGCACTTCAGAGAGGAAAGATGTTTTCGATGGTGGTCGATCCAACCCAAGTTATGGCAGAATGCCCGGCCATTCACAGCTTATTGGTAGTCCCCGGTGAGGAAAGTCGAATGTTAATAATTCCACGAGCTTCCACGGCCTTCCTTGTAAACTTGGAGGGTGCCGTCCTACAAGTATATAATGCAGAAAGCTCCGAATCTGTGTTTTTGGCTGCTTCACTCACCGTGTCCGTGGTCTATCTTGCATCTTCAACGGGAGATTGCTTAGTCTTTTCTTTGCAGACGGGAAAGCTTCTACAAACCATTCATAATTTTGCACTAGATAGTACTTCGAAAACAAATGAACATCGAACGGCAGAGATTTCAGCTTTGATCCATCACCCTTACAAACCATCTATTTTAGCTGCATATTCGAATGACAAGACACAGAAGAAAGGAGTGTTGACAGTATGGAAATAAGGAAAATCTTTGATTGGAAATAGTTCTGAAGTAGTGCACATCTACAAAAATAACATAGTAATTCATTAAATTCTACCGTTAGATAAGAACTTCTGTTGTCGTCATTCCCTACATATAAGACGCTAAGTTGCTACTGGTAGTATTTTATATTGTGTGATCTACTGAGATAAGTAGAAGCCAATGCTATAACAAACATATGTTCTAAAGTACAAATAGGATTGATTAGATCCAATATCAACATGAAATTGAAATGCACAATTTTCTTTTCTCTTCAAGTATATTTTTAGATTTTTTTGTCGTGGTTATTGTTTTCATTTTTTTGGGATTATATATATCATTATTTCAAAATTGGTTTTTCTTTTGTTGTTTTAAAATTATCTACCGTAGCACATTATCTATTTCTCTGTCGCCCGCATTTTATTCTGTACGTTTTCTCGCTCTCGATTTACTCTAAAGTTCTTCGTCTCCTGTCGTCGTCGTTGTTGTTTTAGTTTCCGATGTGATCAAGTATTTTTTGATTCGACGTGCACCATTCTTCAATATTTCAAACAATTCAAAAGATTTCTCTCCAATTGATTCTAAATATTTGTCCATCGGTGGTTGTCCAACTAAAAAATCACTCCCCTGGACTAAGGGAACATAATGAGTACAATATCCATCTCCTTCACTACATTGGGAAATGATGACGGGAACATTGCCTGCTTCACCCTTTTCTTCGCCCAATACCCTCATTGCTGGAATGATCTGCAGAAAGGATAAAAAATAGAAATGATAAAGTAAAAGTGAGATGTTAGGAAGCAATTTTCTTGCCACATGATACAGAAGACACGATAGAAATAATACGAAAAAAATCCAATATAAAAAACAGAAACGACAAAATAAAGGAAAGGAAAGGAAAATAGAAAATAGACCTACCTTGTAGGAGAATACTAGACCCGACAAGAATCCATTTGTAAATGGAAATCGTACAGCCAAAGAATTCACCGATGGTAAGTTGACATATTTGTATACTGTTTGTTCGAATACATCAGATGCCTTCTTATCCGATTCAGGTTCATCACTGTGGATTAAAGCTTGTCGTTCAATTTCAGGATTGTGGTCGAAAAGTGGATCGCAATACTTTTCTTTCTCAATGCCATCAGGTACCAATACGCCGGTCATCCAACGTGTATATGCACCTCCAATAATCTCAGGATTATCCAAATACATGTGATAAACTCTTTCTTCGGCAATATTCCTTTTCTCTTTGTTGGTAAGTTTCTTGTCATTCTCATCATACACATCCTCGGGAAGAAGATCGTACACATGTTTTCTAATTCTTCTCCCAAGTCCCAATGATGCTACGTAATCTCGTGCCACAAATTTATAACAGAAGTTTCCACCAGGGAATGGCATTTCAACAGTTTCGATTTTCACGAGTAGACCAGAAATGTACAACGAATATAGGAACCATGATGCCATGATGGAACAAATTACCAAAAATTGTTGCCTTCTAGCTGGGGAATCTCTTGACTCGGACATCGTTAATTCATGATAATTCAATACCATTTTTTTGGAACTTTTTGTTGATGAATATATATATATAACAGATAGAAATAAGTTGAGAACTTCTTTTTATGAAAGGAAATGATTATGATCTATCTTCGTCGACGACAGCTAAGTTTTATGCGTAACGAGATCGATGATGTTTTTTTTAGGTGCATTCACTTATATCATAAACTTTGTCGTCGTCGTTGTTGTCGTTGTTGTCGATTTGATGCTCATTTCGTTTTCATACCCATCACACACTCGTCATACGAACAATTACTAGTACTACTACGACAAGTTCAGTTCTGAAATGCGGAAGATTAAGAAATGATGCGGGAGGCATGCATGAAGACAGGGCCTTCCGGCACTGTAAATATTGTGGGGGTTGGTCGCAAATTAATAATCATGTTTATTTTTGCAAAAGCGGTACCCCATACCTGCTTTATTACAAAGCGGGTATCAAAAGCGGGTACCCTTACCCGCATTTTTACTTAGCGTGTTCTACGTAAAGCGGGTACCCCTACCCGCTTTTTAGGGAAGCGGGTATGGAAATTATTTTATACAGATTCATTGAAAACTTTAAAAAAAATACAGACAGTATTCAAAACCTCACTCTGATGAACAATCCTTGGTAAAAGAAGTACACTTGAAGTTGTTATTATACAAATGCAAAAATGTAGAAAGAATAGGTACAATGTAGGCTGGATCCATAATAATTAACATACCTCAATTAACCAAATTATCCCAGTTTTGTGGTTATAACTAGGCTTTTAAAACTAAAGAAATGCTATCAAAAACCAGATGATTCGTTGTGATAATTTTGTGTTATATTATAGTACAAAATTTTACTACAATTAGATGTAAGCAACGGCATTATTTTGTCGAGGAACGTGTGCCGTATTAAATTGAATACCAATCATTCTATTTCGATGTCATGGTCCAAAAATAACGCCGGGTTGTTGAATTCAAATTAGTTTGTTTTGAAGTTTTTAATCTCCTTCATTTTCGCCTTCAGAACTAGATGATGTCGCCTTCAGAACTAGATGATGTTGCGTCGTCTATTTCTAGTGGAGGCTCGTTATCATCCAATTTGTCAGATCGTTCTGAAGATGGAAAACTTTCGTTATTAATTCCATCGATGATTGGTAATTTGAATTCTCCTTCATTCTCCTTTCCAGAACCAGATGTTGCGTCTACTTCTAGTGGAGGCTCGTTATCATCCAATTTATCAGATAGTTCTGCCGTTGATTCTTTCTCATTTTTTCTATCTTCGATTCCATCGACGCTTGGTAATTCGGATTCCCAATTCGTGATGCTTGATGAATTATTCTTATTCTTCTTTACTACCTTCGATTTTTTGCCTGGACTAAATAGACTCCAAATATTTCCAGTCACTCCAGTCTTTTCTTTATCATTAACTTTGACACTATTTGGATAGTCTTTTGATGGCGAATTTTGATTCGATTCTTTTTGTATTGTGTCCGTAGCATCGATATCGTCCACCATATCGGAATCATCCTCGTTGTTTTCCTCGCCCATATGATCACTTTCGTCGTTACTTTTCATTAATGACCTCGTTAACCCAGAAAAGACTCCTCTAATCGCCGTTTGTGCGGGATTTTTGGATCTTTCCAACTGAAACTCAAGGATCTTTAACTTCGTATCTCTGTGCATTAATTCTTTGGATTCGGCCTCAAGCTTTTGCTCCAGTACTGCATTATGCTGCTTCAAACTCTTTATCTGTCGTTTTATTCCTGACTCATGTTCACTAGAGTCGATAGAGGTGGTATTCTTCTTCAAAGAGTCTATCTCACTTTCAAGACCGCTGATCATAAGCTCCAATTCTAGAACCCTTTCCTGTGATATCCTCCCTTCCTTTCTCGCCTTGTCTAGCTGTCTTTTGCGTTCTTTCCTATCCTTGAGCAAAGTGATGTAGTCTGCTCCTTGCTCTCGAGCTCCGAGTTCCCACTTTGCATCACTGAGCTCTTCTTGTAGATCCAAAATAATACCTTGTTTTTCCTTCAGTCTTAGCGAATTGTTATACTGCAATTCTTTCAGCTTGTCTTCCAGTTCTCTATTCTCGTCATCCAATTTGCGTAATTCGGCATTGACCGCTTCGATCCTTGCTCTTTCTTCCTCCTCGTCGACTCCATTTCCCATCCACTGCTTCTCAGCGAGATCCAATTTTTCTCCCCGCACTAGCTTATCAAGTTGTTGCTTTTCTTGCATTATTTTCATCATTTCGGTCTGCATGAAGGTTATCGTCTCGTCTTTTTGTTTCATCTTCTTCATCGACGTCTCTTTGTTTGTAGTAAGTTGTGTCTCTAGATCTCTTAACTCGATCTCCCGTTCCTGTAGCTCTTGTTTGACTTCTTCATTTTCCGAGAAAACAACAGAAATCTCTTGTTTCTGTTTCCTAGAATGCTCTTCTTGATCAACGATTTTTTCACGTAGTTCTGCTATCTCAACCTCCAATTCCAATTCCAATTCGTCATGGGTGCTAGCAGTAGAATGTAAGCTATTCGCCGTTATATCAATGTTTCGACGAGAAAATTGACGAGTAGACGCTTCTAAGCGATGTTTTTGCTGTTTGAGTGATCGGATTTTCTGTTGTGAAGCTTTGTCATCAGAATTCCTTTGTTGCTTCAATTCGTCTAACTCCTTTTGCAATACTTCGTTAGATATACTCATCTCGGTCATAATCTTTCTTAGCTCCTCATAGCGTTCTTGTAGGAATGATTGTTCATTCGCTGTCATTTCAGCTTCCTGCTGACGAAGACGGTCGTTTTCTTTTTTAATTTTAGTATTTCATGTTCCGTTTTCAAAATCTTCTCCTTCAATTCGTCAATGCTTGTCCTTGTATCGCATTCTTCGTGGTCGGATTCCTCTCCACGAGAATCCGAAGCACATTCTTCCTCTTTCACAATTTGAGACTCTTTCATTAATCTAAGTTCCTCTTTCTCCTGTTGAAGCAAAGTTTCTCTTTCACGGATCTGTTCTTCCATTTCAAGTAGAAATAGCTCCCTGTCGTCAATTTTATGTTCTCGTTCTTCGAGTTCAACTTCGAGTTCTGTCAATTTGCCATCACGTTGTTTGGAAGAATCATCGTCAGAAATTTCTTCGTCATGGATGATGACACTAGCCACAGGTTTTTCCTCTTGTAATACTTCAATAACATCCTCCATTTCATTCATTTCTTCCTCTATCTTACAGAATTCATTTTCCGCTCTTTCTAATTTTTCTTCAAGATATTCAACCTTATCCAGTTGTGCATCTACTGCCTCTGTTAATTTCTGAATAAGACTATCCTTCTCAATAACAGCATCTTCGTACTCCTCAATTTCCATTTTCAGTTCATACGATTCCATTTGTGCTATTTCTAATTCTCTTGTTAGTTCAAATGATGATGACGATGGTGGTTTTCGTTTTTGTTGTTGCTGCTGTTGTTGTTTCGATACAGCAAGTTTCAAAGATTTTTCGTTTTCGTTTAACTGTCTTCGTATGGTAGCTGTTTCATCTAATAATGCAGCATTCTCTTCCTCTAAAACATCCATACGTCGCTGATCCGTTTTCAATGAATTTCTTTCAGCATCAGGAAGTTTTTTGCTGTTCGCAGATTTCTTCGTTGATCGTTGCTTCGAACGAGTTGAGCGTGATGATTGAGTGGTATCAACACTAATATCATCATCGTCGGTACTACTAATGTCAGACTTTTTCTTCTTCTTTTTCTTCTTTGATGATTTCTTTCCTTTTTTTGCAGCTTCACTTCGTACCGACATATTGTCGTCATCACTGTCGTGCCCCATAGTGTTGCTACTATCATTATTCATTATTGCTGTTGTTGTTGCTGACACTGATTCTTCCTCCTTCTTTTTCTTGACGCTACTTCTTGCGCTCCTCACCGACGACGATGACGCATGCCTTGTTAAATTAGTTTTCTTTTTGTTGCTACTGCTCCTTATCGACGACGATGACTGCTGTCGTGTCAAATTAGTTTTCTTTTTCCCACTACTGCTCCTTATCGACGATGTACTTTCATCAAAGTTCAAGACGCTGTTGTTGTTGTTGTTGCTGTCCACATTATGAACGTGAACATCACCTACTGGCGGCCGCTGCTGACGATCTATTTTCTTATTAAAAGATGTGGATACAATATTCTTGACTTTTTTCATCACTCCCTTGCTAGTTCTACTGGCACTACTTTTCATCGATTGATCATCATCATCGTCGTCATAGTTATTCTTGACTGCTGACGACCGTCTTTTGTCCTCGATCTCAGACGTCGGTCTTGCTGGTAATGCAGTTGACGTGCTTCTGCTAGCCTTCTTGATCACCCTTACTTTGCTGCTTCTCATTATAATATTGAAATTTGGAGAATTATTGGAGGAAAGAAGAAATGAATGCTACGACAATTTATCGTCGTCTTCTTCTCGTTAATGTCGTCGCTGTCGTCGCTGTCGTTTCTGTACAATTGTATATGAAGATCGATGATTCGCTTAGTACCGGTAGTCTTGGCGTTTCAAACGAAAAGAATCATGTGGAAAACTGCAGAAAATCAGAACTATTTTATCAAAGCACAAAAAATGACTAAATTTCCACGATACAGCCTAATTTATGTCCGTCAAAATATATGCCCCGGCCTCAATTTTATGTCTTGATCCAAAAAAAAGATTTGTAGTAACGCATCATGTCTTCGCAGCGCCAAAGTATTGTTAGTATTGTACGGTAGTCTTATGTCATGTTCGTGTATTACTGTGTATCAGATTTAGATTTTAACATCAAACATAATGCATACACAGTGAGATTATTCCACAGCAATTTTTTACAAAATAAGCTAAGTGGAGCTTTGTCTCTCTACTATCCATCAAGAATTCAAATTTAATCATCAGCAGCAGTGTGCCGGATACAATATTGCATTTTTGTAGTGTGCATCAGTTTCTCCTCCCTCTTGTAATTGGCAAGTTATTATTAAACTATGCATAGTCTTGACAATAGGCAATGTGTGTGTGTGTGTGTGTGGGAATCATTCATCTGTTAGGTTGACATGAAATATTTTAGCTTACTATATTGTACATTGTAGTAAGCTGTGTGGTTGTGTCACACATTTTAATCTTGCTATTCACAAAAGGTTGTATATACTACTACACAGTACCAATTGTATTTATTTGATACATCACTTTTTACTCGCCTATGATGGAACAGAAACTGTGTCTTGGGTGCTGTGTAAATGGAGAGTTTATTATGTTCGGCAGGCCTCATAAATATATACTACGTAAGGACACAATGGTTGGTATGGTGTGTGGGAACTACTGTATTTGAAAAGTGTCTGAAATCCCTCAAAGGGTGCTTAAATACAATTGTAATGATTTTAATGCATTATTATAACTTGTTTATTACTGTAAATTGATTGATTATATCTTCAATTCGATTAGGATGGGATATTCAAAGATAAATTTGAATTAGATATAGAAATAGAAATTGTTTTTCTTGATTTATACGTACACAGGCAGTTTTTTTTCAAATTTTAAGTTCATTCATCAGAATCATATGTTGCTTTCACCTTCTTGTTAGAAGTTTCTACTTTAATCGCATTTGCCTTGCGTTTTGGATCATCCACGATGCTCCACTCGCTTTCTTGTCTGAGATCACACCAACATTTATCCCCGTCATCATACTCAAGAAACACAAAATACTTGTTGTTTTCATCGCCTTTGTTACAATACCAACATATTCATTTCCATCGTTCCATTTTAACTCCATACGATTTCCTAAGAAACCAATAGCATCTTCCTCTAGATCATCGATCTCGTTTAGGGTAATGATTCTTTCGGGTTTGATCTTAATGGCCTTGATAAAGTTCAAATCAATCCAATCCCCATTCTTCTTGCTCGATGTCTTGCCTTCACTCCATTCAACGTATCCCCACTTTGTATTCTTCTCAACTTGTGCTTTAGTCCTTTTGAGGTACTTCTTCACCACACAATCATAGAAGTGCTCATCATGGTGAAGAGCTACACTGATATGTGTTCCAGGCGGATACTTTCTTTCAATAGTATCGGTATCGGCCACAATTTCCTGTTTGACTTTTTAGTAGAAGAATTTGAATTCTTATTGCTGCTGCTACTGCTGCTGCTGCTGCTATTACTGACAGTTTCTTCGTTACGAGCGACCTTCTCCTTCGAGGGGGATAAGTTATACCAACATTCTTCCCCATCATCGTATTTAATGAAAGCAAAATTCTTCTTATCTTCCATATACTTGATGATCATTCCGGTATATCTTTTTCCGTCAGGCCATTGTACGATAATACGACGTCCCAAAAATCCGGTTTCATCATCATCATCATCAAGTTTCTTTTTGTCGTCGTTATACTCGACGATTGTTTCTTTGGACAAATCAATAACCTTCAGAAGGTTCAAATCATTTTGCAAAGGTTTGTCATCATGTAGGTAATGCAAATTAGCCCATAAAACATTCTTGTCTTTTGAATTAGCACTTCGGTTATAACCCTTCAACCTTGCCTCAAAGTAGTTGTCGTCACCGAACAAATTCACAGCCAATAAAGTACCAACGGGGAATTTCTTCTTTTGCTGAGAAGTAGCATTTGATGATGATGATGATTCTTTCTTAATTTTTTTCTTGGCACTTTTCGACGAAAAAGCGACGTCATCTTCCTCTTCGTCGTCGTCCTGAATGTAATCTTCTTCTTCTTCGGTAACTGACATGTTGATTGATTCACTTATTCAGTATATATAAGACACTGCTATTTCGTAAATATTCCAGTATTGCGATATAAAGTTCAAACTATTGTTGTGATGCTTGTTTTGCTGAAGTATAATGAAGGCGAAAACATTAGAACGTTGTCAGTTACGTTCTTGTTATTGTCATGCACGACGTTGATTTTTATTGGGTCAATCTTGAATCTCCTTGGATTTTGCAGTCCTGGAAAATCTTTCTGGCGGCGCGCCGGCGGGAACGAAAGGAAAAATGTGTGAAAAGAGTGTTTTTCCACATCCCCCTGATCTGTAACTATCACTACAGTGAAATAATAGGAGAGACAATAATGTACCATCACTTTTGTTGTTAACTTTTCTCTCTTATTGTGCAACTTGTGATGTGTCAAAAATTTGGCTCTAGATGGTTACGATATATGACGTACTGGTGCATATCATATTGTTGTGGTGAAGGTCCCTTCCAAACAAAGTTGCTCATTGAGTATTCTATACGGTATCAAAATCAGATGCATACAATTAATTTTCTATAGATTTTACAGCTTTTGTGTACGATTTTGTATCTTATTTTTTTGAGAATATAAACACTACGGACCAGACATGGGTAATTTCCCTACAGCTGCAGGATTAGCATTTCCTAGATCTAATCCAGCACTTTGCCAAATCTTTGTCATTGACGTAGCGGTATATTGTTGACATAATGGATCGCTTTCGTGGTATGCCATAACATATTGCATCATCGCATAACCCTTTGGACCAGAACCGAAACCGAGTTCTTCTACCAACGCTATTGGATCTCCTCCTAAATAAACTTGATTAACAACAACATCTTGAATGATAGAATGTTTCATTCCCATTTCCATATTAGGATCAGATTCTATAAAAGGAAAAGAATGAACAGTGAGTGAGTGAAAATAATATCTTCATACGAATACTTGAGTGGTTTAAATAGTACAGGAACCTGGTTATTCAAATTGTGATGGCAACAACGATGACGACGACTTGTACTACTCCAACAAATGTGACGGAGATGGACAATGATGGAGTAAGGGACGGTGCCGCAACAGCCACCCAATTTTACGATAAAATTGATTTATCGCTCATCGACGAATGAACGAATCGAGATTACAATACACCGTAAGAGTATGACAGCAATTCTTTGGAAAAACTTCATATAGTATATTTATTCCGTTGTGTCCTTTTCGAATATATATATATATATATATTCAAAAAAGACCTCCAACTAAACGATTATATGGCGACACACTACTACAAATTACTTACGCGGTGGTAGTTTGCCCACCTAAGAAATAATAGATGAAAAGAAGTATGAGCAGAAGCATAGTTAGATGCATGTATGAATAATAATAATGACGAAAATACAATCAGAAGGAGAAGTAGGAAAAAGGGAGGGAAATTCTGACTTTCTTCCAAACAAAATACTTACTTGTGTTGCGACCTCTTCTAGAATATTTGGTTCTATCAATCTTGATGCAACTTTATGGACAATATTTCTTGCATCGACAATCGATAATTCATTTCCATACTTTTCACATAATTCTTCATCTAAATCGAATGCGACTGTTAACATTTCTCTCCATGTTTCACGTCCAACCGTACGAAATTCTTCCTGTTGGTCCTGTGTACATTTCGTACCAACAAATTGACCAAGTTGTTGTGTATACATCATAATCCCCGATTCATCAGTTGAATAACCTAATGCTGCAACTACATGAAGTTGAGCACCTAGGTATACCTCCATCATACGCTGCCACTTAATAACAAGAGGCATATCATTGTCTTTCGATAATAATTTTAATCGTTGTCGACCCACACCATATTTCAAAATAAGATGATTTGCGGTTTGAATGCCCTTAGCCATTTCAAGATTAAGTTCCGTTGGCGGAATGGGTTTGAATAGAGCTTGAGGGTCATCGGGAGGAAGTTGTTCATTTCCAAATGAGAATGATCGTCGATTATTATTGGAACGACGAAATAATAGCGCCGACGATGGTGATGATAATGGTGAGGATGGCGACGATGATTTAGTAGTGCAGAGATGTAGAGGATGCGTTAAGGAAGCGTTCGTCGTTACGGAACGGAGAGCAAGACGGTTTGAAAAAGCAGACCATCTGCTGATGGTGGCAGGTCGCCGGGTCAAGGAAAATAGCATGTTTGGTAGAGTTACTATTAAGGAGGTCAGTTTAATGGATATATAGAGTAGTAGGAGAGTATTACTATTACTGCTATTATATGTTCGGATGTAACTTTCAAAAATTAAAACAAGTACAGTAAATCGATAAATCTTTTTACGCGCAATAATGATAGAAACGGGACTGATAAAATAACCCGGGACTAAATGATTTCACATAATCAATAACGGTTATTTTCAACGTGGTCCTGCTTAATTTGATCCTTCTTATTTCGCTCGTCGCCGTTGTCATCAAACCGTGTATATTTATTTCATTATTATTCTTTGTACAGTACAAGAGAAGACCCTACACCCTATTCAAAGACAAGCAACTCGCGAAGACAGTACTAGTAAAACGAGAAAGCAAGCATTGAACGAGCGAAAGTAGATTGCGTTTGGTTCTGGTATCGATTCACGTCATAAAGAAATATCTAAACATTGTGTACATAACTCCTAATAACTCCACGAATCAACTCAAGTGAAGACTGTAGTTCTTTATTAAACTAACGTTACGCACGACCAACATAAAAAAAATTAACACAACGCAGAATTCATTGGAAAATAATTTATAAAACAGCTTTTTCGACTAGGATCAATAATAATTACAGTACATTTAACATTGTATAATTACTGAATATATATATTATAAGCAAAAATGGCAATTTCATACGAAGAAGCTCTGGAGACTCTTCAAGCAATGTTCGCAGATCCGTGGACGCGACAAACCTTGGATGCAGTACTACGACATGAGAAGGGACATATGGAAAATACCTGCGAATTAATATTAGAACATGGTGATAAAAATCCACAAATTCTAGTGGATCGACTGAAAGCTGGTGGTCCCGCACCGCAAGTAGCGATGGATGAAGAACTAGCTCGACAATTGACAACTGCGTCGTCATCGAATAATGGTAACCGATCACGAGGAGGAGAAGGAGAAGGAGGAGCCAGTCAAAATATAGGACGTGGAACACCGACAACTCTACCTGATAATTTTCTGCGTCTTCCGGGATACCGACGATCGTCAGGGAGATCAGGAACGACGTCGACGAATAATAGTAATAGTAATCAACAACCGATGGATGATGAAGCATTGGCACGGATGTTACAAGACGAATTATTTTCAGAAGAATTAGCTCGTAATCCAGACTTTGCCCATTTGGCAGGACATGGACGAGGAGGACGAGGACAACAACAACAAAGAACAAACAGTGGTCGTCGGGTATCTAGTGGTGCTTCCAATGCACGCTTACCGTCAGCTCAGGGTGGAGCACCCCTACATAATCCTTTCGAGGGAGTCAATGTGATGCAAAAAATTTCAAGTAAGTACACATCTAGTCTTACCCCCCCCCCCCCCCCCCCCCCAAAAATATGAATGGACACTTGTTGTTTGTTCTAATTTGTAGGAAGTAATAGCATGACATACTGTAGCTAGGATCATGTCATGTTGAGTGCGGATATTGTCTTGTATTTGTACGTGGACTACATGTCGAATGAAGCTCTCTCACACATTATTATTGTGTAATTTATAATATCTAAACCATTCCTACTACTAGGTATGGGTGATGGAGCACGTCGACGACTTCAATTATTCGCGAACGGGTTTGAATCGAAAATGAATAATATGAACAATCCCAATAATGTAGTTGGAAGTGCCGGTGGTGGTGGTGGAACAGGATTGCAAGAAGCGAGTGGAGCAGCAGCTGAACGACGAGGATTGCTAGACGACGATGATTATGGCAACGAAGATATGATCGAATTCGAGACAAGAAAAAAGAGTGACTAATATGAATACTAATTTTACTTTCTGACAATAATAATTTTATTTTTGTCGTTCTTGTATGATTTGGATAGTTTGTTAGAAACGCATTTTTTGGTGTCTACCTCATTCGGTGATTGGTTTGTCATCCGTATTATAGTTCCATAAAAACAAATCACTTGCAAGCGTAGATTCTGATGTTTTATTTTATGTGGTGTATTTTTCTGTATTATGCACCTATTTATTAGAAAGTTCTAACAATAATGGTGTGTAAAAATTAATCACTAATAATATAGACTAAATTATTATGTATATAGTATATGGTACTAATATTATTTTCGTTTGGAACTTGAATGCCCGCTATTCATACTTTCACTTCGGCGATCACGAATCAACTTTCTTATCTCGTCCGATTCTACTGACATGGTACGTGCAAATGATTCAGTACCGGTAGTTGGCTGTTCATTGCTCATCAGGCCCTGTATTATTGATGCATCATCCGAAGACTTGCGTATAGTCAAGTCAACAGGAAGAGCAGGATTTACATATCGGATGTCGAGCTGCTTGCTCAATTCATGACAAAAGTATTTGACCTGGCTACGACTTTCAAAAATGGAACCTACTGCCTGCCAGTTATTTACATGTTGTAGAACAGCCAAGTACTCGACGTAACCAAGATTGGCTTGAATGTGACTATTCGAAATCCTGATTAATTTCACCCATTCCCTCGGTCTTGCGTCCAGGTATAAAATAAGAGCTTCTCGGAACAGTTCCAACTTCTCGGAGCTAGTATCGATACCAAATTTGAGAGTGACGTACAGGCACGCAGGTTGGGAACGTGCACCATTCATCACACGCGAGTTAGCAATTGATCCATTAGATAAAGTTGCAACTTCATTTGTATATATGTATATCACAGTGGTCGTAAAAAGGGTTATGTCGAGAACAACCCAATTTGTAGAACCATCTATATGTGGTTCTTCGTCGATCGGCTGAATCACAATACGATCCTGAAAGTCATAAACAGAGACAGGCAGATAGATGGACAAAGCAATGGTATTATTAGCACATTAGCGTACTGGTGGAGAATAAAAAATGACAATATTGCTTATCTTAGATCAAAGAACTCACCCCAATATCATACGGCCGTCTGTAGAGAATGAACATCAGACCTTCTACGTACTTGGAACTGGCTGTTGAGATCATAAAGCTGAAGGCTAATACAATGGATGAGAGACTTAGGAAAATAGATACTGGATCTAATCTGAATACATACAGAATGATAACTGCGATAAAGATATAAAAAAGGATATTGAAGACTCTTTCGAAAGTTTTGTCAATCTTTTGTGAATTCCGCACCGATGCTCTTAGTAGCTTCATTTCCCTGTAGACAACATCCTGCAAGTAGAGAGTGAGAGGAAGAAAAAGGACAAACAATAAGACAACAGTATTAAACTCCAAAGAATATCGGTACAAATATCGAGACATACCGTTGATTTGACAAAATCAATGAGAGAGAGGCGGCCGTTACGATTAGGTCGAAATACTTTTATAAGTAACTTCAATTTTTCTTGGTCTAAAGAGCCATCGCGTTGCAAAGCTATCAGCCCAAGAGTGTTAAAATGAAAGTATGTTTCCGGTGACTTGTCCAACAGACGTAGATATATATTTTGAGACGACTCGATGCAGTTATCGCGCGTATCGGTGTTCCCAAAAGCAAATGAAAATGGAAAAGCAGAATCAAGCTTAGATAAGGAATTTTTGAACTGAAGAATCGCTCCAATACTAACGTGATCGGTCAATATCTTATCATTCCCGGGTTCTTCCCAATCTCCAAGAAGTCGCTCAATACGACGTTTTTGTGATTGACTAAGGAGACCCGTAAGAACCTCTTTCCCTTGTTCAGTGATAAGTGGTCTATTTTTGGAGGTGGTGTTGGTATGTGATGTGTCCATGGTAAAAGTTCTAGTCCTCTGCTGCGATTCGTCGTTGATACCAGAATCCTCCTCATCACCGTCTAGCATTATTTGAGCGGCGTCATTGATCTCTGCAATGCTACCCCGATTGTACATGCTACTCCGCGTGTAGGAGGATTTGATCACTTCTTCGAGATCACTACTAGTATCATCCAGGTCATCGCCGTCGTTTTCCTCTAATTCGAGCTGGATAGCGAGGTTAGAAATCTCCGAGATTAGAAGAATTTTTGTCATTAGAGCGCTCAATTCTTCTGCGTAATTCAAATAGGTTTTGCGTCCTTGGTGAAAGCCAATGAGAAGACGCTTGATCGCAACTACACCCGATACTGACATAGCGACCAACTGCACCTTTAGGTTTATGCCACTTGATAAGATTGATCCACTGGAATTACATTCATTAAATAAGCCGACATAATCTTGCCAATATCCCCAATGACTGACAAAACGCGATTGTCCGTATAATAGACCGATGTTACAGGCGGACCAGAAGAACAAAATTGCAGGCCATCCCTATAGAAAAAATCGAGTACAAACAGATATTTTATAATTTAATCATTGGATATGTGATGCAGGAAAATAAAGTATTTTTTTGGAACACGCGAACAAGCATATTGGGACATGCATTCTACTTACCTTGGCTTGGACTATCAATAGTGTAAAAGTTGGACCCACGCATGAAACTATCCATCGGCATTCTAAAATAATAAAATCGATTAAAAATACCTCCAATCCTCCTGCCAATGCAAGCGTTAAAGGCAGACGGACAGAAACAAGTAGGATCCACCAAGAATAAGATGCATTTGTACTCTGTACACCCACGTTGCCAGGAAGGTAAGCGCAGGTAGTGAGATTCTGTGTTGGAGACAAATCAAAATCAGAGTTTATAGGAGGATTCCCAAACGCGTAGTAGAATAGCGAAGCGATACAAATACCAATAACGACTATCCACAACAAGTTCTGGAAATATTTCGTAGTAGAAGGACGACGGGTTCTGAGAAACAATTTCGCATCGTGAACCACCCCGATCTTGTTCAAAAAGTGAAGAAAAGGTGACGGTTTCTTCTTTCCGACATTCAAGGATGACGGTAGATTTCCTCCCAGCTCGATATCGATTTCTTGGGGTTTTTTCGAATTATCTTTACTATATATGATCTCCTCTCCTTCTAGGAAACTTGTTTTCTTTGATCGATGACCTTCCGCTGAATCTGACGATGATAATGACAATCCATCTAATGAAACCTCTTCCACCATATCGTCCTTATCTTTCTCGTCAATACTTATTGGAACGTCACTGTTAAGTGGTATGAGTTCTTGTTCTTGGACGTATTCTTGTCTAGAATTCGTACCGACGCCTTGGAAGAGACGTGTCAAATTTTCGTTGAACAGATCCAATGATGTAGTGGTTCTATGGTGAAATAAAGTTGCACTTTCTTGTTTCACTGTCGGAGGTCCAGTGTGTCGAGACGAATGTTGCAACGCATCCCGTGTTGATACGTTGGTAGCATCCAATGCTTCATTTAGGGAATGTAATCTTTCTTCCATTGTCTCTTGCCGTCGATGACGATGACGGCGATAATCATAATTGTGTTGAATATGGGGACTTCTGCTTGTTGCTGTTGCTGCTGTGTTCTGACTACTAAAGGTTCCGTCACGATTACTATCAATGATACTATTACTAATAGTACTGCTGTTACCGGTATTTTCAGATTCTGACCTAGGCCGTCGTATTCCTGCTGCAGACGAATCTTCTTTACTGCTATCATTCATTGTCTCTGCCGATGATACGAGTGTTGATACACCGGTGGTGGCGGAGGCTACCGAGCTCTTCGTTGAAAAAATTCCCTCGGCTCCCTCTGGTACGTTCGCTAGCAACGTATCGTTTCCAGTAGAAAAAAAACTTGCTACCGCTTCACTTTCTTCGTTTTCAGCAAGCTGTTCTTGATCTTGTCTTTCAATAGCTTTGAGAATATTAGTTTCTGCCTCCGACTCGATGGGATGTTTTTTGGTCAAATCATCTAGATTTATTGGTAGTGTAGTCGATTCACCTCTACGATGATGATTCGTACCATCATTATTAACAGCACCATTCTTGCTGTTCAGTGCCGCTTCTACCGAAGAAACAAGCTCTGCTGCAGTCTTCATTCGTTGTATCTCGTGCTCGTCGTCACCTTCATTGTTGTCCTTTAAATAGGTCGAAATTCTTTCGGGAAATGCCGCCGGTGCAAGGTCGTCATTATACACATCCGGTATATCAATCAAAATACCACCGAGACTAACTTTACGATGATGATGAGGTTTCTTTGGAGGACTTTTTCGTTCGGGACTTCGCTTTCTCTCAGGATTTGGTTGTTGATGTTGCTGTTTCTCATTTTGGTCCTTTGTCTTCACAACATCGATCATATCTCCCCAGCTGATAGTGCGTTTATGTTTCGGCGGCTGCGGCTGCGTTTCCTCTTTCTTCTTCTCATCACGACCATCTTTGACAACTGCGTTAATTTGATCTTTGTTGTCATTAGCAGCGATGGCTGCTGTTGCTGCTGCTACTGGTCCTCCTCCTACTGCCAATGATGATTCTGATTCTAATTCTGTGTGGTGCGATAGCGACGGCAACAAAGATGATGGTGGACGAAACAATGCTACCAAAGGTGTCGCTGGTATGCTGTTGTTTCCGGTGTTACTGGCACCAATTGTATCAGCATCGTGTCGTGTGTTTCCGACTGTAGCAGCGGCTGTAGTTGCAGTTGCAGCCGAAGTCGCCGTTAGAGATGATGGATGAAGAGGAGGTAATAATGATGGTGATGGTGATGGTGATGGTGACGGTAATGATTCCGATGATTCCTTAGCTGTATCATTGCTACTCGTATTCGCCGTCATGTTTCCATCATCTTCGCTTTTGCCTTCGTTATCCATGCGCCTTTCTGGTTTTGTTTACGTCGATGAATCTTTTGTTTTTTAATACTAGTGGTCCTTATTTTCTCCAGTAGTACTGTACAGCATACCTTTCCGCCTTCGATTCAAACCACGTTACTCCAATTCCTCTCTCATTCGTCAGCTTACAATACCTTCAAAATTGGTTTGTACTTGATGCTGCTGTGCTTTTATCATATACCATCATAAGCGATCAAATGATGTTAATGACACGTCGATGATGAATGAATCAATCTTGAATATCAAACGACTCAGTTGGTGGTTCTTTTTGGGTCGGCAAGAAATGCGTGCGATGTCTCGTCTTATTATCTCATACGTTTTTTGTCTAATAAAGTGATGTACATGTAAAATACTGTTCTCTTTTGAGGTATGTTTTTAATTTTCTTCTTCTTCTTTTCATTCGTCGGCATCGACAATTATTAAAGCCTCTATTTTATTTATAATAATATTTCCCCTTTAAATAGAACGCGCATACATACAGTACTGTGTCCAGATTCAACAGTATGCGTTATAGGACTAACACTTAAGCTACTATGTACGGATGTAAACTCAATCATCTGCACGTACTTTTACAGACTTACTTATGGTTCAGTATGTAATTATTTTTGCTTTGTTTTTTCGGTAACCCCGCGTTTACAGTGAGGAAAAACCGCTAGATCGCACCGCACGTACTCTTCGTATTTATTAGAGACAAGTGTACATATCCCATCAGGCCAGTCTCCACACCGGTCACAGCACACCTCCTACCAACAAAAACTAACACGCTGACATCAAAGCGAGATAATAAATACACTACTGTAGTGTCGAATAGAATAGAATTCTTTTCCCTTAATAGGTCGACAACGAAACTCGATACAAACCCTGCCTGTGCACTTTACCGTAAACTTGTATCTTTTCTCCCATTAAACCTACCTTCCCAAAAGGATATGGAAAGGTCTGAATATTACCTTCTATCTTCACGTATTCTTTGAAATATTTTAGATAGAGACTGGTGACAAAAACCCACGGACTGTACTGCTAGTTTAAAAGTACCTGTTCTTGTTTGTGTGTGTTTTCTCTTTGTCTTAAAAAGAAAGGTAGGTTCCTCCGTTTATACGGGATAAACCAACAACAAAAAATTAAAAAGCAAAGATGATGCAAGCGGCGCAATTAGCGGCGGAAGCGGCAATGCGAGAGGCTACCGCAAGAGACAGAGAAGCTGCGCAGAGGAATAATGGTGGTGGAAATGGAAATAATGATAATGATAATGACGATGATAATGGAGATTTACCGAACATGATGGATATGATGAATGATTCTAATTCTTCCTTCATGACAGATTCATCGGAACAGATGATGGGACAGATGGGATTATTACGTGCCCTTCAAAATGATACAGTGTTTGACAACGGGGACGGCGGTGGACAACAACAGCAACACCATCAACAACAACAGCGACGACAAGCACAGCATCGTGGAAGTGGAGGAGGAAGCGGTGGACAACAACAAGATAATACTAACAATAACAGTAATAGTAACAACAATAATAATATGCTATTACAAGAAATGAGTATGATGGGTGTCGATCCGAATGATCCAGACAGTGTACAAATGTTTTTACAACTGCTACAACAAAGAGAACAACAAGAACGTCAACAAGCGGGAATGAATGCACGTCCCGAAGAACATTATATGACAATAGCACAAAATGGTATGTAACAGAATATAAATACGTGCGCTTTATTATCACTAAGAGCTGGTACAGCAATGCAACGCGTACCAAAGGCAGCAACAAACAAATTACTCAAAAACAATCGAATCGAATTCATATATACAACACATACCTTGTACCTCATCTTTTATTTTCTCTCTTAACTTTCATGATGAATAAATTAAAAGGCATGATATTGGAAGCAACGAAAACTGTCACGGGATTTCCCCCGGATTCTCTCTTAATGACATCAGCGTAAGTTTAAAAATAAAATTGAATAAAGGATCGAGTCTGTAACTATTGACTCAACTATTGACTTATATGGGCTCTCACATCTCTTGTCATCACACACCACATTTATTTATCAAACTCAATATCGATTAATACAATAGGTACGAGGATATATACGAGGATGACCTACCCGGTTTGTTAGCAATCAAGACTCACTTTTGGGATAAGGGTAATCCTGACGTAGAGGCATATATTCGACGGCGTTCCGTAGAAGGAGATTGGATATTCCTCGTTACGAAGGCGGTATCGTACGTAGAACAGCCCATACCGGGTATTATTCTAGTAGAACGGCGTGTAGCCACAGCCTCAGCGCAACGTAGTGAGTACGAACATTATTACAATGATAATCACAATGATGATGATGATGACGACGACGATAATAATAATAGTAATGCTGAGGCTCTCATGAAAGCAAGGTATTTTAATTTAGTCACTAGGATATGTGCCATTCTCGTCCAGTCCGTAGAGACAGCACAAGAAATGGAGTCCGCATCAAAACTCAATTCAAATAATAACAATAATAATAATAATCAGCAAGGGGGAATACAACCAAACGACAACAACAACAACATACAAAAAGATGATAGTTCCAACCAAATGGAAAAAGATGCGGCGGCATATCAAGCTATGCTATTACAACAACAACAACAACAACAAAATTCGACTACTAAGAATAATAGCGGCGGTTTATCAGATGATCCTACGATGAGAAATGACCCGTTAGGGCTAATCATGAAAGTGGCGGCCGCGGGTGGGACTTCTAGTAAGAGTCAAAACCAAGCGGCAGCAAAATTGGAGCAAGAGATTATGGAGCGAGTGGGTGGTGCAACAAAAAAAGAAAGTTTTGATCCGTTCTCGGTATTGGAAGATGTTAGAGAAGGAGTCAGATTAGATCTTGGGATGATTCGATTAGGTTGTGCTGAGATTCGGCTGATGAAGATGATGTTGACGGGAGAATTAACTATAGAGGAATTGTGTCAACTAGTATTCCGTGCTCTCAGTTGTGGTGTCGGTCTCGATGTTACGATCGATCAATTCGTTATAGAAAGGAAACAAAATAATCCAACAGGATATGCGATAAGATCGGTCACACCGTGTATATCTGTAGTCAATCTATCCTATACATATATGGGAAACTTCGCCGTAGATTTATTCTGTGAAGTTATCGATATGGATCGCTCACCTTTGAGGACAATCGATGTTAGCTTTTGTGGCTTGGAAGATCGAGGGATTCTAGCACTATCTAAGGCACTAACGAGACGAAAAATAAAAGGAATAGCACCTTTGCGTGGAATTATTTTATCAGGAAATTATATATCAAAACGAGTAGCAGCAGATTTGGGACGGGCTCTATCGCCGCATCAGAATAAAGAAGAACCGCCATCGTTTCCGGATAGTGCAGATCAAACCAATGGAATTCGCAGTGATATGTTTGGCAACTCTAAGTCGGATGAAGGCAATGAGTGTGAAAAGTACTTCAACAAAGACTTTGGCCTGCAAGTACTACATCTGGGTTTGGCACTGAATGATTCCGAAGCCGTTAGTCAACTACTCTATGGGCTAGGACCATTATGTCCTGTCAAGGAACTTAGTCTTACCTCGAACCACATAGGTCTCGAAGGCGTGGAGTGTATTGTAGATTTTCTAGAAGGCAAAAAAATAATTCAAATTCGAAAAGATAACAAAACCAAGCCAGTTATGCCATACTTGGACCGCTTAGACTTTTCCAATAACAAAATTGGAAATGAAGGTCTGAAGAAGCTCACCAGAGTTTTGCAGAGACGTGGAGCGAAGCATCTAGTAGAATTGCGGCTATCAAACAACGGAATCGCGCATAGTGGAATTGAAACGATGATGAATAAGTTATTACAGCATAATCTAGTTAGCTTGACTTTGGACAAAAATGGTATTGGAGATCAAGGGTGTCAGCTGATTGCAGCATCTCTGCTGAGCATGAAGTGTCTTGCCCGTCTGAATCTTAGCTTCAACCAGATCGGAAGTCGTGGTGTGAATAGTCTTATGCGGAGTCTTGTAGCGTGTGATTCAATAACATATCTTGGTCTTTCTGGAAACATTATGAAGATTTCTGGTGCGGTTGCTCTTGCTTTTACCCTTGCCCAACATCCCCGATTAGAAGAACTCGATGTCGATAACTGTTGCCTTAGTCAAGCTGCTCAATGTCATATCATCGCTGGGATAATATCAAATAGATGGGTGCCTATGAAGAGAATGAATGGCTTCGAAGCAGGGCCGCCAATGGTTGCACTTGGTGCATTACAAATATCGGCTCAAGGCTTGAGTAACGAAGAATGTTTTCGAATAAGAAAAGATGAGCAAATGAAAACGATACTACAGTGGATGGAGTCAAATCGTGCCAAAATGGGGAGAAGAGATCCTAATATGCCAGCTCAAGCGGACATGAACAGTCAATATCTGACTCCAGATTTTGTCCAAAGCATGAACGATGTAGAAGGCATCCCATCACAAAATGCTTACCTTCGTTTACTCAGTTGGCTCAGTCGAATTCCTTTCGATGAAGATGAACTGATATCACTCAGAAAATACTTTTATGACTCCGACGGTTTATCCGAAGATCGCGGGAGTGATGGTTATGTCAATTTGAAGCTACGAGGTGACTTACTTGCAGCCCTAGAAAGTGATGTAGCTGATGAAATTAGAGGCGAAACTCCGATGTTGAAAGAGTACGATGGCTCGGTCGGCTTCGATATCGACCGAATCGCTCCGGTAGAAACTGTGTCGGAGTGGGGATACATGAAAGGAGAAAAGTTTGATAAAGCAGCACGTGTGTTAGCTTCAGAATTAGAGAAAGAACAAGCGCTGGATGACGTAAAAAATCACTTCAATATCGATGCAATGGAGGACAATCGCTTTTCGAGCGATGAGGATTTTAACGATAACGGGATCAACCGAAAGCGAAGAATATTCTCTTCGGCAGAATTCCGAGATGGGAACTCCCGAGGGAGTCCACCAAGTCCATCGTCTACCTCCTCAACAGAAAAACTGCATAGCTTACAAAGTATTGTAAACAGCGGCTCTGAGCGAAGCTCGATGAGTCAAGGCGAAAGAGAGATAAAGCGTGTTCCTCTGAAAGCGAGAATAACGATGTTCCCACAGTTCGAGATGAAATTGGAGGAGCTCAAGGCTACGGCAACAGAAATGATTGAATCAGAAGAAGATCCCGAACAACAAGAGATAATACTAACCCAGTACGCCGAGGCTTCACTGACGATTCTTCGGCAACTCAGTATCATTGTATGAATAACGGACTCGATGGGTGGAGGCAAGGCTCGATGAAGCGTAAGGTCTTGATTGTTGATGATAGTAACGTGACTCGAAAACTCTTATCTCGAGCTTCGAGAGGGCTAATTTTATCGTTGATTCTGCTGAAATGGTGCCATAGGCGTAGAGAAGCTGAAACGAGCCATATACGATATTGCTTTCATGGATATCGACATGCCAGTCATGAATGGATTCGAGGCAACGAAGAGACTCAGAGAATGGGAGGATGCAATGCGACCGGGTGTCCGCCAACCGATTTGCGCTCTCACGGCGGCACACGTAGATGATTTCGAGCGTAGTGAGTTGATGAAATTCAAGGAGGCTGGGCTAGATGTGTTCGAGAGCAAACCGTGCAACATTCCAAGACTGTTCAAAGTCGTTGATGATGTCTCGCCCATGTTTAGTGATTTATCTATCAGCGTTATACAACAAGAAAGGAGTCAAGCGTAACAGTGGAATAAAAACTGAAAAGATTCTGTACTGCTGCGCCTTCAATGTTAAATGAATGAATTGGGTTCCCCACATGATATCAAATCATAAATATAAAACAATTTTGAGCAACTAAAATCGACTATTTTTGTAGCTGTTTTAACTTTAACGCATAGTTATTAGTACTGTAGTCGCACATGAAGTTATAGTAGAAGTAGAAAAAAGAGCGAATGCATCTCTTTATTCTTACATCTATGAGTTTCCATCATTGTATCTTTGGAGTTTGTCTGGACTGTCCGCCATATTTGTAACGTGGAATAACGAACTTCGTTGCAACAATCCTTCGTACAAGGAACTAAGCTAGAGTGAAAACAAAAATAGACTGTAATACAATAATACGTCAATTATAATATGAGCTAAAAGAAATAATTCGACAAATTGTGTTTAATAATATATATAAGAAAATCTATTAAGAGCGGATTAAATTATTAGATAACATTGAAAAATGAATCAGATTAGGAAGAGGAGGTTCTTAATCGATTTCTTCAATGGTTGGTCCACCGGCTGGATCGTCACCAGCAGGGGCACCTGAGGCTCCACCTCCAGGCATACCACCCATATCAGGCATACCGGCAGGCATACCTCCGGCTGCGCCGCCTCCCATCTTTTGAAGGATTGGCATAGCAATTCCTTCGAGTTCCTTTTGCTTTTCTTCGTATTCTTCCTTTTCGGCAGCAGGGTTGGCATCTAACCAACTAATAGTTTCATCAATCTTGGATTCGACGGCAGTCTTGTCCGCAGGGTCCATCTTGGCTTGGACTTCATCGCCACTGAGGGATCCCTTAAGGGAGTAACAGTAGTTTTCAAGACCGTTCTTGGATTCAATACGGTTACGGTTGGCATCATCTTCGGCCTTGTAGGTTTCGGCTTCGGAAACCATACGTTCGATTTCATCTTGTGATAGACGACCCTTGTCGTTGGTAATAGTAATCTTTTGTTCCTTTCCGGTCGACTTTTCCAATGCACTAACGTTCAAGATACCATTGGCATCAATGTCAAAGCAAACATCAATTTGAGGTTGTCCACGAGGCATAGGAGGGATTCCATCCAAGTTGAATTTTCCGAGGATGTTGTTATCCTTGGTCATGGAACGTTCACCTTCAAAGACTTGGATCAACACACCTGGTTGGTTATCAGCGTAGGTGGAGAAGGTTTGGGTCTTCTTGGCAGGAACGGTGGTGTTTCTCTTGATTAGAGTAGTCATGACACCTCCAGCAGTTTCAAGACCGAGGGAAAGTGGGGTGACATCAAGAAGTAATAATTCGGAAAGCTTTTCGGACTTGTCGGCACCACTTAAGATAGCGGCTTGGACGGTAGCACCGAAGGCAACAGCTTCATCAGGATTGATGGACTTGCACAATTCTTTGTTGTTGAAGAATTCAGAAAGCATCGATTGGACCTTAGGAATACGGGTGGATCCACCAACGAGGACAATCTCGTCAACTCCAGCCTTGGAGATCTTCGCATCTCTCAAGACCTTTTCACATGGTTCCATACATTTCTTGAAATAATCCATGTTCAAATCTTCGAATCGAGCACGGGTGATGGTAGCATTGAAATCAATACCGTCAAACAGGGAATCAATTTCAATGTGTGCTTGAGTGGAAGAGGAAAGAGTACGCTTGGCACGTTCGCAAGCAGTACGAAGACGACGAAGCGAACGGTTGTTGCTGCTCATATCCTTCTTGTGCTTTCTCTTGAAGTCGGTCAGGAAATAATCCACCATACGGTTATCGAAATCTTCTCCTCCCAAATGGGTGTCTCCAGCAGTGGCCTTGACTTCGAAGATACCTTCTTCGATGGTCAACAGAGAAACATCGAAGGTACCTCCACCCAGGTCGAAAATAAGGACATTCTTTTCATCTCCTTTTTTGTCTAAACCGTAAGCGATAGCGGCGGCGGTTGGTTCGTTAATAATACGAAGGACGTTTAATCCAGAAATGGCACCAGCATCCTTGGTGGCTTGACGTTGGGAGTCATTGAAGTAGGCAGGGACAGTGACGACAGCGTTTCTGACTTCCTTTCCTAGGTAGGCTTCGGCGATATCCTTCATCTTCATTAGGACCATCGAACTGATTTCTTCCGACTTGAAATCTTTTTCTTCACCCTTGTATTCGACACGGATGATGGGGGTTCCTCCGGTTCCGGAGATGACCTTGAACGGCCAATGCTTCATGTCTGATTGGACCGAGGCATCCGAAAATTTACGTCCGATTAAACGCTTCGCATCAAAGACGGTATTGGTGGCGTTCATGGCAGCTTGGGACTTGGCGGCGTCACCGATCAGACGTTCCGTTTCGGTAAAGGCAACGTACGATGGTGTGGTACGGTTACCTTGGTCGTTGGCAATGATTTCGACACGGTCATTTTGCCATACCTGAAAAAGGAAAAAAAGGAAAAAAGAATCATGTGAGAGAATGTAACAGGAAGATAAATAGAAATCTCTTGATGATATTGACAAATATAATTAAATATATATTAATAAACTTACACCAACACATGAATAGGTGGTTCCAAGGTCGATTCCGACACTTTCTCCTGTAACTGCAGCAGCCATATTTGATTAGTTTGGTTAGTTAGTTAGTGGGGTTTGTTTTGTATTCGTTTCAGTTTGTTACTGATTTTAATTTATGAGAATGTTGATAATGAAATTGGTGCTGTATCGAATGCGAAGAATCTATTTTCTTACCGTGAATTCAGGGGGAATACGGCAAAAGCACACAGTATTATTGTTGAGCAAACGAGAACGCAAAAAAACGAGTGGTGAGTGAGAAAGTGCAAAGACCAAAACCAACGTGGTGGTGGCGTAGCACGCGACGCACGATTGCAATTTCGCATTTTTCGAATTTCGAAGAGATCGGTCAGCCATCTTGAGTCGTGAACACTTTTTAGCATGAATGGACTGAAATTCGTCTGGCCTTCGCCAAAAGCGAAAATGGATTTATCTTTATAATATAATGTTTTGAAACAAGAACACTAACTACAGTACTACAGTAGTACATCAAACATACCAACCAAAAATGTGACCCCCAACTAAAACTCCAATTTGGAAAGGACTATCGGCACACACTATAGAATAGTAGTAATAGTATAATATTGAGGCTGTGGGGCAGGTAGGTGAAAGATTTCCTTCACACACACACTATAAAATCCTATAGGCTGTCTAAAGATAAAATAGAATGTAGGGGGGATAATGTTTTGTTTCCCCCCAAAGTGGCCAGCTGTTTTATTACACCATTTTGTACTGATTTGTTGTGCTTCACATAGTTCTGTATATGACTCCAGGAAGTAGTTACCACTTAGTAGGGATTGGGAGGGTCTACTATGCTATGGGAGGGGGGGGGGGGGTTATTGAATCTGGTTGTAAAGTTTGGGACAACTTTTGGATCAAATGAAAAACATATCATCAGAAACAACAATAACTAGCTGCCATTATCAGCATTTTGTAGCACTTACTGCTTTACTACCATTTCCTTTTCTTTACTTGTATTTGATTATACAAGTCTTATTAGGAATGTTGAGAATAGTTTTTAAAACCATACTACTACTCTAACTACTAATACTAGTACTAATACTAATACTAATACTAATGATAATATAATATATCACCAAGTGGGAAAGTTTCTTTATGATGGAGGTACAGATGAGAAACAACTCAACAGATAATAGAAAGGTATGTACCACTACTGGACAATTATAATAGTAGTGACTTCCCCTTGCTCTCTAGTTGATATGCTAACTATAATTGTATCTTCTATTATTCTGCTAGTGGAGAACGGTTTTTTGAGTGGTTGTGTGTAAAATTTCACTACCGTTATCATGTTTGCAGATCCAATACATATTATGTGCAATTGAATAAATTGTATGGAACACTCAGATATGATATCTTTTTGAGTGGTTGGATCATATACTTTTTAACAAGAGCAAATAAGTCGATATTGACATACCTCGTAGATGGTAATGAAAATCATTAATCAATCTTTTATCCAGCAGCAGGGGCAATCTCCTGTAGGATTATACACTGTCAACAGGGATTTCATTTATCATTTAACAAACATGGAACAGAAGATATTGAAGCATAATAAACAAGTGAGTTGGCATGCTGACAAAGTCACCACACAGTCATTTTTAGGCTACAAAGACAACAACAACAGAAACTAAAAAGTCAACAGTAGCAAAGATATCATTGATTTGGATATAGACAGTACAATCAACTAATTTAACATCAATATAGTAGATCCAAATGTATTATGGATACGCATGTGTGATCAATGGCAGAGAAAAATACCAACTACATACTGGAAATACTGTCAGTAAGACCCAGTATGCAGGGTGTGTAGTAGCCCATAATTAAGTAGAGCACACTTTTCCACCATGATAAATACAGACATTGTTGTTTGGTTCCACAGTTTATTGTGTGCAGTTGCATTCGTCTAATCAGAAGTGAGTGGGAAACTAAAACAAGAAAAAGCCATATCCTGACATCCTGAAGGATTGGATATCAACAGACAGCAGAAAAGGCCTTGGGAACTCAGACTAGCAAAAACAAGAACCAGTAGTCATCACCAGCAACTATCAACAGTTATCTACCTTCAGACCAATACCGTTTTGGCTATTTCTTAACCACATTTGTCTGTTGGTTTTGAGGCATTTCATTCAACACCTTACTGTGTGCTTTCTGGTTCTGTGAACTAAGATAACTATATATAGGGGTTTTAATAGATAGATTAGTTATCAGGTTGTTGTTAACAAAAGCTATCCAGAATGTGAGTGGTTACTTGAGGACTTTGAAGTGAGTTTGAATGGGAAGCACTACGCCATGGGATGGTTGGGTGGGTCCTCTTGAAAATTGCTATAGACCGGCTTCACATTGGCGCTCTCCAAGAACAAGGAGAATAATAACTTTACTTCCTGTATTCTGTCCTTCTTCCTTAGTCCTGTGCTTCCTACTATTACTATGTGCTAGCCTATCGTATCAATTGTATTTACTATTGCTTTGGTCATTATACAGCATGTGTGTCATGTAGACTGTACCAGATGTACAGAGCTTCCATTGCTCTACTACTACTTGGAGTCTAGCCCTGGGTTCTACAACAGCATTGTGTTATAATGGGAGGAGAAAAGACCATGTATCCAATGATAATTTGATAAAGAAAAGTATAGTAAAACAAGCACTGAGAAACATAGTTGTTAGCAATCTCACAATGGAGGAGGAATGATTATCCACACTGAGCATTTGGTAGAAAATTGTATAGTAATTGTTATGCTATACTCTATGAAGGATCGATCAAAACATATTCTAGATACTGGATGTTTGATAAGTACTTAGAAAGGTTTGGATGGTAGGTCTGATCATTTCATTTTGGCAACAAAAAGCACATAGAACTTATATTTTTTCTTCCGTTAACTTGGTCATCACTCCATCATACAGTACATAGATAGAGTAATAGATTACTTTCAACATACCTTTAATTGAAAGTGACTCCTGGATTAAATTCCTTGCCGGTTCCATGTTCTAATTAGATTAAGACTTGTAATAGAGCTAGGAGAAGCACTTGGATCAACACTCGGTTTTGCGGTCGGAAGCATGCTAGGAACCGCACTGGGAGCAAGGCAATGAACAGCACTTGGATCAAGACTGGAGATAAAACTGGGCCAGGACTCTTTGATGAGCTTGGTTGCAGACTCGAAATAGCACTCCGTTCAAAACTAGGAGCACTACTTGGAAGACCACTTGGATTAGAACCAGGAATACCACTTGGAAGAGAGCTGCGTTCCGAGCTGGGGGGGGGGGGGTACTTGACCCCCACTTGGATTACCACTTGGAATGCAGCTGGGTTCGGAACTGGGGATATAACTCGGTGCACCACTCGGGTCAAACAAGCTAGGTTCAAGACTAGCAAGAGAACTTGGCGATAAACTTGACCTGCGCTGAAGCTCGTCCTAGAACTAGGATCATTGCTCGGATCGAAACTATGCTGGTACTTTCGATCGAACTTTGGACCAATCCATTGATATTGAACAACGGATTCTATGCGTTGGTCCACCCCCTTGATCTGGACAAACTCACATTGGGACAGAACTCGGAACCGTAAGTGATCAATAATCGGTCCGTGCCAATCTTGGACTTGGATCCGAATGAGGGACATAACTTGGTGCACCACTCAGATCAAAGCTACTATGGACATTGCTCGGATCAAGACTTGGGACGGATTTGGGTGCAACACTCGGCGATAAATTTGTTTCCAAACTGGGCAAGCTACTCGGCGACTCACTCGGTAACTCACTCGGCATTGAACCAGGATCAGCACTGGAAAAGAAAAAATTGTGCTCCGTATCTGAAACAGCACTTGGAAGAGTACTGGAGATAGTATTCGATTCAGAACTAAAATACCACTTGGAAGACCGCTCGGATCCGATCAAGGAACATCACTTGGAAGAGAACTGGTTCCGAAATGAGGAAAAATACTTGGCTCCCCACTCGGATTAGCATTTGGAATGGAACTGAATTCCGAACTAAGGACATAACTCATTACATCTCTCGGATAAAAGCTAGGTACGAAACAAGGAACAGAACTTGGTGAATCGCTCGGATCAAGACTAGGAAAGAGAAGGACTCGGGTCAACTCGGTGCTGCATTCGGGTCCGCATTAGGGACCGCACTGGGAGACAGGTTAGAGGCAGCGATCGATTCAGAACTAGGAATACCCACATCCAAAAGTATCACAAATATTACACCCCCTTTGACATTATCATCATCGTCCATAACGACATTATTATTATAGTCATCACAAGTATTATGAAGCTATGGATCGAATTGTCCCAATCGCGGCGGCGATGGCTTCGGTTTCTTAATCTAACGTCTTGCTGTATTATTATCATTATTATTACTTCAGATAGACGGATCGGTTCATTTCATTTGTTGTTCTCTTTCTCTTGATCGATAAAATAAGACACAACCTCGAACTCAAACTTTCCAATTCTTTTGTTAGTAGAAGTATCGGGATCTGAGTATATACTCCGTACAGCAGCTGAATAGTTAGAAAACGCGCTAGTCCTACGTTGTTATATTCTTCCTGAACCACAAAAATAAGTGGTTCATTCTCTACTGATTATTTCACCAAACTATGAAGAGCACGACCTAAGAAAAAGTCCTACATTGATTATATCTTTGTCACAAGATTTTAAAGCGAGTTCTCTACGTAATAGTTGTCTAGAAGACTTTAACCAACAACATTTGAGATGATGGATGGTTATTAGTAATTTTCGGCGTCATCTACTCTTTGTCATACTCGACGTATATAGCATTTGTCGGTCTCCAAATAAAGGCTGCCTGTCCTCTCGGTAAATTTGGGTGATCTTGAATAGATATAATGGGATCCATAAACTCTGAATCTCGAACTTCATCTCTATCAGCTAATCGAAAGCCGAACTTCAAACATGACATGACGAACATCCCTATTTCGAGCATAGCCAGATTCTTACCAACGCATGGATGACTGCCCATACCAAAGCCATGGAAAATATTTTTTTTTCCTTCCTTCCGATCAAAACGGGAAGGATCAAAGTCTAAAGAATTCTCGTAATCATTTCGCATGTTGACAAAGGAATTGACCGCAATTACCGTTCCTGGCTCTACGACTGTTCCATCAGACGGGAGCTTGAGAGTACGATTTACCAAACGAGGTACGTGACCTGGAGTATAAAGTCTAGTCACTTCAAGGATGCAGTTCTGTAGAATCTTTGGGAGAGAAGTTGGATTCGTCCAATCTTCTGGATTTTCTTCGATTTCTTTGCGGATTTGTGTTCCAAGTCCATTAGTATCCTTTAGTACATGATATAGAACCCAACCAGCGGCGGCAAAGGAGTTTCCGAAGGCGGCCGTCGAAAAGTTGAACAGGTCGTTGGCGAATCGGGCACGATAAAGACGGAGTGTTTTGGGGTCTCGATTACAGTCTTTTTCATACCAATACCGTATCAAAGAGACCATAGTAGGTGGATTATCTGAAAGAGGTGTCTCATTAATACAATTTTCAATTTCTGCATCAACAAGAGGCAATAACATTTTCCGCATATCTTTGTAGATTCTTCGTTCACCGAGTATTCCTACTTCGATCATTGCGGAAATAGCTGAAAAAGGGTCACCCATACTGTCCTCAATGTTGCATTGAAAAAAAATATCGGTCCATTTATGAAGCCATTTATCATCAGCAAATGCTTCCTCTCCTATCATCAACATAGTTGTTACTCCACTAATAGCTTTACGAGAATATTCGAACAAATCAAGACGTTGATTCTTCCCAGGAGGTAAGTCTGCCAAAATATCTATAAATACTTTTTCTACAGTTGGAACCCAAGCCTTCATGACAGGAGGCCGGACCGAGTGTGCGATATGTGGAGTAATTGGTGTCTTGAACGCATCCATTTTCACCTGAATATCAGGACTTAGACCCTTCAATGGAGTTTTTGGAAAAAGAAATCCAAATAGTTTGAAATATGCTCCAGTAAAATCCAATACCTTGTTGGGTTGACTCAAAACATACTTGACATCGACCGGATCCAACACAAACAACCAATCGGTAGAGACAATATTACAATAGAACTTGTCACCGTATTTCTTTCGGTTCCCTAAAATGAAACCAATGGGATTTCTGAATACTTCCTCCACACAACCAATGAAAGGGACACCATTGATGTAAGGAATTTTTCCCTTTATCGATTTCTTTCGGACGAAGACAAAAACGAGCAATGATGCTAAAATAGCGAGCAATGCAACCAAAAATGAAGTCACCATACCTGCTTGTCCACTAGCAAGAAAGGTTAGAGCGTCGGGAAACATTTTTTTTCTACTGCCGCTGGCTGCTGCCAATTGCATATGCTCCTAGAGCTTTTATTCCTCGTACTCTGAATTCTGAAGAAGTTATGTGTTTGAAAGGTCGTGTTTTCACGTTTTATCACTTTGTTCATTCCGTTATCGACTCTCAACTCGACTCTTCGATTCGATTCTTCGATTCGATTCTGTTTTCTGATTTCTGAACGGCACTTTTCAGAAGTTCGGCGAATTATTTTAATCAAAAATGATTTTGACATACTTTAGTTTCTTTTTTGATGCCATCCAATAGCACGCACATCACCGCCAACAAAAATTTCATATTTTCTTTTATGATGTTTTTTCATGATTTGTGATTTCTACAGTACCAGGTACGGTACTTGACTTGTTCGACGATGATGTGAGATGGTCAGACAAATGCATAAATCAACAAGTACATCTCACAAACCAAACAAAAAAGCTAACCAGAAACACAAATAACAATGTCATCACCCAACAGCAGTAACGATCAAGTTCCAGGGACATCCCTGCCTGAATACATACCCCCATCATCAATGCCAGAATTTGGGCCACCTCTTACAACTACCTTAACTTCAAGTTTATCGTCATCAGCAACATCACCAGCGTCACCACCCGCAGCACCAGGAACACCCAAATCTATTTACGAAGTGATTATGTCACAACCGCTACCGACATCTATAAATTACACACCCGAGGCGGCACTACATCGACCTGTCGCATACTATAGCGATACTACTAATAATAAACATATAAATAACCAATATGCACTTGATCGACTGACACGAAAATCCCTCCCATACTTTTTACCATGGAAGACTTCCGGTGGACCAACTGAAGTTCCACCAGATTTTTCTTGGCTGTCAGATAGTTGTGGTGGGAAGGCAGCAATTGGTGTATTCGGTGGAGGAATAATGGGCCTCTTGATGGGTGTATTTTTAGGTGCATTATCTGATTCATCACCACCTATCCAGGCCGTTGGTGGAAGAGATGTACCACAAGCACCGTTTAAAGAACAGGTACGATTCACAATGCGTGCAACAGCTGAAAAGTCCATGTACTGGTGTCGTAATTTTGCATTCATTACTGGCGTATTTGGTGGTTCGGAATGTTTAGTAGAAAAATTTCGTGGCAAACATGATATGTGGAATCCTGTCGTTAGTGGTTGTATTACTGGTGCCGCTTTACAAGCAAAGGCTGGACCACAAGCAGCGGCTGTTGGTTGTGGTGGATTTGCTGCATTTTCTATTGTTATTGATTCATTCATGGGTAACTATTAAAAAAAGAATAATAATACTATAAAGAATACAACAATACACGCAAAGACTAAAGTACGAAGTATGCGCAATACCGCAATATCCTGTGCATTATTTAATGAATCAATATATTCATAGAATCCAATGGAAAAATGTAACGAAAATCATAACATTAAGTGCATGACGATTATTACGAGGATCATGATGGCACTTGCATCTATTTTACTAGCTTGGGTAGGAGACGACCATATCATGATCCACAAACAATAATTCTTTCGAGTGGTCTGCTCTTTGAAGATTTCCATCACTTATTGCTCTTCGCATAGGTTTTGGTTTGGCCTTCTTCATTTTTAACTTTAAAATCTATAAAATCAACTCTATATAGAATTTATAACTGTATAACATAAAATTAATACTATTAAATATAATTGATTCTTAGGTTAAACTAAACTACTACTGGCCCTAATTCTAACTTCAATTCATTACACAATCGTTACATTTTCCCCATCTACCCCACCAGAATGAACCTATGACCTTCGCTTGAGTCTACAAGTATATGATGTAGTCTCACATTTTTTTAAAATCTTCGTACATTAGATTTTTAGTCACGAATGCGAAACTCTTTTCTGACATCACGCTGCGAATGTGATCGATCTTATATTTCGAAGAACAACTACAACATCAAAAATCTGGAGTTCTAAATTTCATCGTTTTGTTCTTTCAAAAGCAAATCGGTATAATGTGCCGATTGCTGATTGCATTACGTTAACTTAATTGTACATGTGCATCGTACACAAATTCTGCCAAAACAATACAAACCAAAGCCATTATACAATGCCTAATGATATTTGCCATTGCCTTATTTCTTCTCGTCGAAGGATTTTTACTGTGATCGGCGTTCTATTATCAGTAATAATTATTTCTGGGGTCGAAAATGATGTAGTAAACGGCTTTTCTCCTACTAGTACTCGTCCCCTAACTACGACCCGAACAGCAAACAATAATAAGAAGAAGATCACTATTGGATCGTCATTTTTGTCATCGTCATTGAAAGCTAACAACCTAGTTCCTATCGATGATTCCAATTATAGAGAACTATTCCGTGGAGAGAAATTCCTGCTCTTAGATGTCTTTGCTCCATGGTAAGTCATATCTTGTCATGTCAAGTCAAGTATGATGGTAGATTATGTATGAATGAAAAATTTCAGTGTACACGAGACGGCGCATTGACGTCGTCGTCGATTATATTTCCTAAAACTTTCTCAACAAACATTATGATGTTCTTCTTCCTCTATTCAAACTAAAAATTATATAATAAAGGTGTGGTCCATGTAAGTTAATCGAACCCCTGCTGGAAAAATTTGCGAATGAATGGAAGGATTCATTAGTTATTGGTAAATTCAATGTTGATGATGTCAAAAACAATAGTAAAGATTTGAAAGTTGAATTAGTAGTAAATGGTGTTATGCCACAGGCGTTACCAGCATTAATATTGGTCCATAAAGATAAAATTATAACAACATGGAAAGGTGTTATCCACTCTAATGAACTACAGTGCTTGTTAGAAGAACATGTAAGTGGTATCACTGTCGATTCTACTGCTACTGATAATATTGCTAATAGGGCCCCATTCCGTGGAATCAATTTTTCCTCCTTAGATTGAACACTACACACTACTACATTACACACTACTACACTATACTCTGTATAACAACGATGTACATAATAGTAACAATTTATAGAAAAAAGCAATAATTAAAAGTCGTCTGATTTACAGAGACATATAATCGAACGAAGTATCACCGTTACTCTTCACAAGAAAAGTACGAGTAGTATGTATCAGCGATCATCGATCGATCAAAATTGATCATCAATCGTCTTCGTCATATCCATCAATCATATATGTTCGTTTTGTTCCTGTAGCTTTTTCTGCTACTTGTAATAGAATCCCTGATATACCATTCCCTTTTGTTTTAATGGATGCTAATTGTTCTTGATAAGTTGAATCAAATTTCCATAATCGTGCTCCTTCTTGGATTAGTCCTAAATACTGAGGCGAGGGTGGGGTTTCTTTTCGCAGTCGAGTTTCAACAAGTGTGTAAGCTTTTACGGCGGACGACGATACTAGCGTATCCGTATTATTATTACTATTATTATTAGTATAATTGTTGTTGATATTGTTACTGCTGCTCAAGCTCGAGCTCAAGCTCAAGCAATCCTTTCCAGCTTGTTTCCCATCCCCTTTATACTGATAAACAAGAACAGACTGCCATCTATATCCAAAAGGGACGCCCTCCGTTTGTCCGACTTTTGCAAATTCATCATCGGTAAGTGTATATAATACTCCATGAACCACACTACTATCATTACTTTTATTCTCCTTCTCATTTTCGTTTGTAGTAGTAGTAGTTGTTGTGGTTGTGGTTGTTGTTGGCCTAACAAATGCTGCATCATTATAAAATTTCAATTGATAATTCGGCAATATAGCAGCCGTTACACAATCCGGACGGACATCAATTTGTCTTAATGCCTTCATTGTAGATGGTAGATTATTTGATCCGAAACCAAAATATCTATACATTTTTTTTCCTGTCGTCTGTATCGTCATACCAAGAACGAAACAATTATTCGCTTGATAAAACGAGGAGGATGATGATGATGATGATGATGATGATGATGACGATGACAAGAATCCCGACAGAAACAAAATCGCTGCAGTCCACAATGATAGGCAACTCCGATTGACGTTAACAACACAAATCATATTTCTTTTTCTTCGTCTTATTGTTACTATTATTATTACTATCAATTATGTTTAGATTGTGCGTCGAGCCGTATTTATCGTCGACAAAAGAAAGAATGAAATAGTTTATTGATAGGTAAATTTCAGCTGCCGTAGTATTGTCATCACCTTTGCGACACTATAATTTGACCAGTCCAGTGAGCTGTTCCTGTCTCTAATACAATTCTTGCTTCTGTTTTGTCGTTTTGTGTTCTTTTTCTCGCGATGCATAATGAATGATGTGTGAATGATTTGATTCATTCGACTCGATTACTCGATTATTGCTTGAAGTACTATCGTAGCGTTTATTTTGAAAACGCGATGATGATGACCTCATTTTTTCAGTTTTTGTCATCTTTCATATTTCGCGCCAATCAAAAGAGAGTTCATAAGGGACGTGGCGCAACAACTCAAAAAATGCCAAACAAAAAACACGTCGTCCGACAAAATGATAAACCCGTTTCAGATGAGAAGATCATCAAGCAATATCTAAAAAAACGACTGCATCTCCAAATCTGCGCTGGTTCTACTGTAAATGAAGAAAATCATCTGCGTGTTCTGGCTCTTTCTTTCTTTACAGTACGTACATCGATCCTTCAGAGAAGCGATCTCTTCCTTGTGGACATAATTCTCTCCAAACAAGAGCTGAAACAACTTCCTTAGGAACCACTGTATATACTTCATATATATATTATAGTAATACAACCATGGGTAAAGGAGGAGACGCTGCTGTTGGATCCCTTAGAAATAGGGGAACAGGAAAGGATGCACAATTGAAACAGGTTCCTAAATATACATGGAAGGATGTCAAGGAACATGCATCACCAGAAAATGCCTGGATCGTTCATGCCAACAAAGTATATGATGTCTCAAATTGGCATGATCATCCCGGTGGTGGTGTTGTGTTCACCCATGCTGGTGATGACGCCACCGATATCTTTGCGGCATTCCATGCACCTGGATCACAAGGTATGCTCAAGAAATTCTATATTGGTGATTTGATTGTGGAATCTGTCGAACACAAGGACGCCCATCAACATGCATTTGAAAAGGCGTACCGTGACTTACGATCACAATTGATCGTGATGGGGATGTTCAAGAGTAATTTTTGGTTTTATGTCTACAAACAAGCCTTTAATATGTCCATGTGGGCATCCGCTTTCGCTGCCATGGCATTAAGTGATAATGGATTTGTTCATATCGCATCCGCATTATGGATGGGTATGTTCTTCCAACAATGTGGTTGGTTAGCACATGATTTCTTACATCATCAAGTATACAAGAAACGTCGGTACGGTGACTACACTGGTTTGTTTTGGGGTGGTGTCATGCAAGGTTTTTCTGCACAATGGTGGAAGAACAAGCACAACGGTCATCATGCGGTACCAAATCTTCACAATTCCTCTGCTGCTAGTCAAGATGGTGATCCTGATATTGATACGATGCCGGTCTTGGCATGGTCATTGAAACAAGCACAGTCATTCCGTGAATTACAATCGGATGGAAAAGATTCAAAGTTTGTGAAATTTATGATTAGTCATCAAAAATATTTCTATTTTCCAATCCTGTTATTGGCACGTCTTTCATGGTTGAATGAATCATTCAAGTACGCGTACGGACTTGGTGCTGCATCTGAAAATGCTAAGTTAGAACGTGAACAACAGGGATTACAATATCCTATCATGGAAAAGGTTTCAATTGCTCTCCACTACGTTTGGGTTGCTGCCTACGTGACTGGATTTGGACGATTCAACGCATTGTATTCACTTGGTCTATTTATGATTATGACATGCTCCTGTGGATTCTTTTTAGCTACTGTGTTCGGACTTGGACACAATGGTATGGAAGTATATGATGCTGAAAAACGTCCAGACTTTTGGACATTACAAGTAACAACAACGCGAAACATTACTGGTGGACATGGTATTCCACAATGGTTCGTGGATTGGTTTTGTGGTGGACTACAGTATCAAGTGGACCATCATTTATTTCCAATGATTCCAAGACACAACTTACGTCAAACACATGAGCTAGTTAAGTCGTTCTGTAAAGAATGGAAAGTAACATACCATGAAGCTGATATGATTGATGGTACATACGAGGTATTAGATTGTCTTGATAAGGTGGCAATGGAATTTGTCATTGACTTTGTACAAGATGGTCCTACGATGTAAATGTAATAGAACTTAAGATATAAACATAAAAACAATAGAAACACATTTTACATTACATACAGTTCATGTCATATATTATTATCATAATTGTAATTCATAGTGCGTTAGTAATAGCACACTTACCTGCTGTATTTGCACGAAAATTCTACGGCACTACAGGGAAAGACCCAGATTGCGCACAACCACGACTGGAAACAGACCTCTATGACGCTGCATGTGCATTCATGACATATCCATTTTTTTATTCTTTCACGTACTAGACTTCCTAAAATAAGAAAACAATAACAACAGATGAATAGATCCTGGAGTACCTTGTTTACTAAAAAGTTCCAATGCCGTCTTCCCATTATGGGCGCACCGATGGCGGGTGTCTCGGGTGGGTCGTTGGCTTTTGAAACTTGTAGAGCTGGAGGACTAGGTTTCATCGCTGCGGGACATCTGAACAATCCGGAAGCTTTCACAAAATTAGAGGAAGAAATCAAACTATTTCGTCACCTAGTATCATTGTCATTGTCGTCGTCGTCGTCGTCGTCGTTCCCTCTCAATATAGGTTTATTGGTCATAGCACGTTCGGGAAAGATTCCCCTGGATGGGAGTACGTAAGACGTATTCTTGAAGAACATCGACCCGATGCGGTACAATTCTTTGCTCCCGCCATTTCTGCCTTTTCACTGGAAAACGTCAAATTATCGTCGTCGTCCTCGTCCTTGTTTGATGACAACGTTGGAATGTGTCAATCCTATGGATGTAAAGTCGTAGCACAGGTCGGCTCGGTTCGTGATGGGATAGAGGCTCTCGACGCAGGCGTTGATTGTATAGTCGCACAAGGCACTGAAGCTGGAGGGTGAGTCGAGTCAGAGTCGCGTCTTTTTTTGTAGTCTTCACCTGCAGCGTATCTTGTTTCTTGTTTCTTGCCACTAACAAAATATTGTATCTTCACGATATCCGTCGAATTTGGATCGAATCGAATACGCTCATTTTTCATCTCATTATTTCTAACAGCCATGGGATACGGAGAGAATTGGGAAACGGCACATTGAGCCTCACTACTCGGCTGGTCCGACTCGTTCAGGAGCGGAACCTTAATATTCCTGTGTTGGCTGCGGGAGGAATCGTAGATGGGAGTGGTCTCCTTGCTGCTTTGAGTCTTGGAGCAGACGGTGCGGTTCTCGGGACGCGGTTATGGGTATCCGAAGAAGCGTTAGGACCGATAGCCTACAAAAATGCCATAGTGAAGGCTGCGAGTTGCGATGACGTTGTGCGGACTCAAGTTTTCGACACAATATGCAATTCTTATCGTGATACAAAATGGCCATATCCGTTCGACTCATCTGGTACACTGAGAAACACTACCACGGAAGATTGGGATACATCAATCCACGCACTGGAGACAGAATTGGATTCCATTTCCTCTGTCACATCCAGTTCTAGTAAAGGTAATAAGAATGTGATAGATAGGCTTAACCACGCAGAAGAAGTTCAGCTACCGGATGCTGGATGTGTGTACAGTGGGCAGGGTGTAGGTGAGATTCTTTCTATCGCTCCGGCCTATGATATTATAAACAAGTAGAAATTAACGCAACTGAATCTTATTCCCGTCTGCAAACGGTCATGTCCGACTAAAGGGATGTATTTGCGAGAAAATGAAACGGCTATATCTTCAAACTTATATAGATCAACTGGATGTCATGATGAAAAAGAATCTATAGCATTTTTTCTATTAAATTCATACAGACTTGAATACTTTATTAACCAATGGTATATTATTATTATTTCATTTCTTTGTGCGATTAGTTAATTTATTCACAAACAAAAATGTCTTTCTTTATCTCGATTTGTTCTTCCTTAAAACTCCTCAAATAGTGCTTGTTGTGCAGCTGTGATGTTAGGTTTGTTGCATGGAGGCTCGTTTTCTACATGTCTGTACGAATCGAAGTGAGACGCATCCAATGCATCCTTAATTTTAGGAACCCATGGGGCAGGGATTTTCTTTCTTAGTAACTTATCAACGTCAATAACGCTGAACCAATGATGATCCCGAACATCCATATCTTTACGAGCGAGGCACCCGAATCGATTTGCTTGACGTCTTACGATTAATCGCTGAATTAGATCCTGCGCTGGTTCCGTTACCATACCGCCGGGAGGGAAGGAATACTTGACTTGTACGATCCGCTTAAACAAACTTACTTGGTCTGTTCCGTATGAATAGAATGGAGAACGTCCGACAAGCATCTCATAAATCAATACCCCAAAGGCCCAGTAATCGACACCACTGTCGTGACCCTTTGAAAGAATGATCTCTGGTGCGAGGTACTCTGGTGTACCACACAGTGTGTAAGTCTTCTCAGAAACGACTTTCGCAAAACCAAGATCTACAAGAACACAGTACCCCTTGGAATCGATGAGTATATTCTCGGGCTTCAAATCACGGTACGAAATACTTCGACGATGTAAATGAGATAAAGATTCTAGGATACAGGCCGCATAAAACCGTGAGTTACCGTTGGGGATACCATCTCGCGTTTCTGTGTGGATAACAGAAAACAACTCTCCTCCTTGGACGAGCGCGATCAACATAAACAAATGACGATCATCCTGGAAGGTCGCAACAAGATCGACCACGAATGGATGTTTTATGTTTGCCATGATATTCTTTTCACGAAGGACACCCTCCACTTGATGATGACCGATAATTTCACGTTTGCTCAATTGTTTCAATGCGTACGGAGTGCCGTTCTTCTTGTGACTAACCAACCAAACCTTACCGAATGTTCCAACACCAAGAATACGGAACTTAACAAGATCCTTAAGACGGATGGTTTTATTTAAGGTTGCACCCTGCATACTAAGCGGCTTACCGAGACGTTTGATGTCACCAATTACACTTTCGATGTCTGCACGTGTAAGGACACCGCATGTTGTATCGGCTTCAACTTTCACTGTAACGGGAGACATACTTCCTTTTGGTTCCTTCAACCATAATGCACCAAAGTAATCGGCATCCATCAACGTATTAACTTGTCCCTTGGAGCTAGATGCTACGAATCGACCCTCACGAATTATGTATAGATTCTGTTCAAAGGGTTTGCCCTCTTCGGCAAGGATTGTTCCAGCGGGGAAGCTACGTTCCGATAACAATTCAGTAAGGCGGGTCATTTCAAATGGCTGGAATTCGGAATGAGCAAAAACAGGAACACCTTCTAACGTTCTTTTCTTGGCAGCAACATCAATAAGATGTTGAAGTGGACCCAAAACAATTTCGAATGTTTCACGTGACAAACAAAGGGTTGTACAATTGGTAACGGCTGTAATGTTGGCCGAACGGGCATCGCCCGTTAGTAGAGCACGTTCTCCAAAATAATCCCCCGGTCCTATAACCTGATCTACGTATTTACTATCACCAAATCCAATATCATGGACCTTGACCTTTCCCTCTCGGAGGATGTAAAAGACCTCACCAACATCTCCCTTATTGATAAGTCGTTCTCCTTCGGGGAATGTAACCGATGTTAACGCATCAGAGATACGTAATAGATCCGATTCTGGCATATCCGCAAGGAATGGGACCTTTCGTAGGACGTCATGAATATCCTTTTGTTGACTAGCATTGTTATTGGCCAACATGTATCGGAAGGTACGTTGATCGACCTTCCACAAGCGACATGTGGTGTTGGCTAAACATGTAGCGGCACGGGGACAATTGTAGAGCAATGCTAATTCTCCGAAGGATCCACCCCGACCGCATGCACCAACATGATTACCATCCACAGCAAAGCTAACATGACCTTCATCGACAACATAAAAGAAGTCTCCAGTTTCTCCCTGTTTAATAATGACAGTTCCTGCAGGAACTGTATCCATGACCATAGCATCGATCAATAATCGTCGTTCTTTGCCCGACAAAGAAGCGAAGATAAAATTATCGACTAAGGAATTGTCAATGAATTGAACGGCGGAGTCGGACTTGGGAAAATGTGGAACATCAAATTTTTCCGTCAGGTCAACCTTCTCAGCAAAGATATTTTCAGCACGCTTTTGCTTCTGCCTATTCCGTGCTGTTGCGTGAGTCTTGATTTGTCTTTCTCGTTCTTCGGCGTCCGTTACCATGGGCTGGACACCACCATCGTCTGCTGCTGCTGCTTCCATTTGTTGAGGTGGTGATGGCGGAGGAACAGCCGCTTGTTGTGGAGGAGGTTTCGACTGTAAGAATTATAAGCATTATTATTATTATTATTATTTTTCAGTTTTGTTTATTTTTTGGAACAAAACAAGACCGACGACCGCGGTCAACAAATAATAATAATTAATTGTTGGGGGTGTGGCATGTGTAAGCGAACGAGTAAGGTAGTTACAGCAAGCAGATAGGAAGAATGAAAGAGGAACAATCCTTTGTGTGAGTTTAAGTTATATACCAGAGTATGGAAGTGGAAATGAATGTTGTTACCAGAAAAATACGAGATCTTTCGATGTCATAATTCAAACTCGCACGACGATAAAATATCACGCCGGATTAGCTTGTTAGATATTATTATTATTATTTCAGGAAGGGTTTTTTTAGAGGTCAAGAAAAACGAGCACAACGAGTGATTTCTAACGCGTTGTACCGACGGCGGTATGAGTTGAAAAACAACTAAAACTTGCATTTGATGTATTCTTAGGTGGAGCCTCGACTTTACTAGACTTCTTTTCTGACTTTTTCTTCTTAAACGTGTTCATAAAACCTTTCATGGTTGCGATTTATTTGTTGTTGTTGTCTTAATGATATGTAGTTGAATATCAGACGGTAAAAGCGAACAAAATAAATCATCACTGTAAAAACGCATCACTAACCAAAACACGACATCTTCGGCTGCACCAATACGGTAATGTCTTCTTTTTTCTTATGTAGTACCGGTACTACTTGAGCATTTTTACGTGCTACTGTACTTGGCGTTATTGGCGATCCTTTTTTATACGACTCACTTCAGTCACGTATGCTGCGCGCCTCGTAGAAAGAACAACAAATGCCATTAGCGGCCATACCGTTACTTGAAGCGAACAATAAATACCGTATTCTATTTATTATTGTTTCTTAATTTATCTAAAACACATCTAAAAATTGATCATGGCGTTTCGATTGAATGAAGAATCAATCAATCTGATCTTGATGTCATCGATTGGGACGATAGTAGTAATTTAGTTACCATTCAAAGACATACATACGCGTATGATGGTGTATCTGATCTGCATGTAATTCACGAATACGGATGTACTTACCAAGTTTTCGACGTCCTTTTTCTTCAGAATCGACCGTGTGGTTGTACTACTTTTTCCTGCTACCGAAGTTGGTCTGCGTTGAACTTTTTGTTGTTCTTGTTCCTTCTCTTTCTGTCGTTGCTGTTGCTTAGTTGCATCAATTGTTGTCTCTTCTCTTGATATCGATATCTGTTGCTCACTGCTAAAGCATTGGCCCATGATAATAATAATGGCTACTACTACAATCCTAAATAATGCTATTAGTTACCTTTGATGGCAAAAAATATGAAATACTGTATGTACCTCTTCGGTATTATGAAGTAATAAAAAGAGAAGCATTTATTATTGTTAGCGTCGCCGTTCTCTTGTAAAAACAACTTTTAGACAGCAACGCGCACTAAAAAGGGGGAGTTGTTGGTCATTCAATATTAATCTAATGCATGATAATATTATTATTAACACGCTACAGCAGTATCAAACTACTATTAAACTTATTTTAAGTGATTGAGACAGTAACTTAATTCTAATAGTCTAGACATCACACTCAAAAGGTACTTTTAATTGTTTACTTTCTTTACTAGTAGTACTAGTACTAGTAGTACTACTACATTATGTCTTGTTCTGATACGCTGCTGGATTGGATAACACATTAAAGAGGGCACATGCATTTATAATATAAACAGGATGATGTGGTTTTGTGTACCAGTTTTTGCCTACCTGTTAGCTTAGGTCATCACCATCAATTCATTCACTGGTAGAAGATCAAAGTCAATAATATACATGTTGCTCTGTGCTTTAGAGGATCTTGATTGACACATGGAAAATGGACACATAAAATCAATCATTTGTATCCTTGGTACTGGCCTGGTATGGTGCACAAGGCACGCCTGCAGCACACTGCACAGCCTACATTACATTGGAGATTCATAAAAGGACTGAGAGAAAGAAATAGGAAAAAAAAACTATTGTATAAATGCTAAGATAACGATATAATATACACTATTATACATTTTTAGACTGTGTGTATTGTAGTAGCTGGTGGCTTAATTTGGTTACTAACAGAACTCAGGACTTCTCAATGCTGCAAAAATAAAAATATTACAAAAAATAAAAAAGACACATTAATTCCCAAGCCCCCCAACAAAATTTGAATTTTAAAATTTAGCAATGATGAACGTTTTGAATTGAAAGAGATTTATTTCTAATCACATAAATTAAAGATGATGACAGCTACTCCTATCAGTGATACTACTAGTAGCAGTAGGAAAACTAGAAAAGCTAGTAGAGAGAAGATGCAGCAACTGACAACCTTGACTGTTGGCATGATCATAGGGTTCGTCATGGGGTTTTCGTGGTCCAACATCAATATCTTATTGGAAGACAGCGATGCAGGAAGTCGTCGTCATCTTCTTGCCAAACTCGAACATCCAGAAACTATTAGAATGTCCAGAAAGAACGAGGAGAAAAACAGTAGATGGAAAAACATCCACGTTTTCAATGGAAATGATTCGCACATATATGACGCAACAGACCTTCCAGCTCCATACTTCAAAGCAAACAAATGGTTTAGTCAATTTCGACAGGATGAAATAGTTAGTAAGCTGCTTCGTAACAAACGAGGGGGATATTTTATTGACTTAGCGGCCAACGATCCTGTCCGTATTTCGAATACATTCGCACTTGAAAGGAATTCTAATTGGGATGGTCTTTGTTTGGAACCGAATCCCATATATTGGACAGGATTGTCATATCGTAAATGTCATGTGGTGGCGGCGATAATTGGTAACAGAACAATGGAAGAAATTTCATTTCGATTTCCTCGTGCTAAGGCACCCAAGGGAGGTATCTTAGGAGATGCTTATGACAACAAGAGTGACCAATGGAACGAAGGTCATCCCCGATTTACAGTTTCTCTATTAGATGTTTTTGAAAAATTCAATGTCCCGACCACTATTGACTATATAAGTCTGGACATAGAAGGTGCCGAAGATTTGGTAATGACATCATTTCCTTTTTCCAAGTATCGTTTCAATATCATGACAGTTGAACGACCAAGCACCGTGCTGTCGAATGTTCTAACTGATAATGGATACGTAATGTTGAAAACTATAAAGAAAAATATCGAAACTTTGTGGGTTCATAATTCAATTCTATCAACTCTGGATAGGTCTGCTCTTGAAATAGACTCACAGAACTATAAATATAACGACAATACCGCCCATTTCAGGATCGCTCCCGACCAAAGTGATTCGTCTTTGAAAGAAACTAATCGAGCGTAGACGATGATTTAGTATTTGTCCTGAGAGTTTATACGAGTCAATAATCCAATCAATGTATGGCATTGGTATATGGATATATATATAATTAGTATACTGTAGTCAATTCTTTCGTATACATCAAAATTTAGATACGATCATTCGACACTAATTTTATTGAGAGTTAATATAGGTGTGATTGATAGAACGATTATGATTACAGTGAAGATAAAATCAGAACAAAAATGTCTGCCGAATTTTCAGATAAATCTCATATTTATTTTTAGGTTCCCGCAAAACTTCGTGACTACAACTAATTACTAATTATCCTAGACAAGAATTCTGCGACGCTACCATACTCATTTCACGTCTCTCTTAGAGCCGCCCAGAGAGTAGCGAATTTTTAGTGTAAAATAACAAAACCTTTCTATCATTACATCATATATATATTTAATAAAGTATTATTGTGTTTATTCTCCAAAGAATTCAGGTTCGGTGGTAGTTTGTTGGTCAAGGAAGAGCAATTCCTTGTATGTGGCAAGAGTCCAGTTTTCGGCAGGAACAACTTCTTCAGCAGCATCACAAATTGCACGGATATCAATCATTGTCTCAAGACGGAGGACACGGGCAAGTTGAGCCTTGTCCACGGAAGATTCAGCGGCGTGGATTTCAGCGACACCAGCCTTGAGGGTAGTAATGGAAGCAGCCAATTCATCGAGGGGACCAACTTCAGATTCCTTAACAGATGGAATCACATGTTGGTTGATCATATCAATCATACACAAAGCTTCCATTTCGACGGTACCGGTGTAATGGTCGTGAAGAACATCTTGTCTCGCAGTTAATTCAGTTCCGGTGAAGACATTCATCTTTTCAAAGAGAGCAACATTCTTTTCAGTAGAAAGTACAGAAATGGCTTCGACACCAGAATCAATACGCCAAACACCAGATTCAGTAAGCATTTTTTGGTTTTCAACGTCGTAGTTGTCTCCGTTGAAAATTACCTTCCAATGCTTTTTGAGAGCTTCTCGAGCGATGTCAGCGGGGTTTTCACCAGCCTCAATACGGTCTGCGAAGGCAGCAAATTTCTCGGCGGCAATAGTATTAAGAACAGTGTTGACCAAAGAAACATTTTGTGCAGAACCAACAGAACGGAATTCGAATCGAGCTCCACCGTATGGGAAAGGGGAGGTTCGGTTACGATCTTCGGCAGGTACCTGGAATGGCATGACTTCTTTGGTTCCAAGGTCAAGAGTTTTGGTACCAGGTTCGTACTTGGCAGAAGATCCATTCATAAAAGCTTCAAGGTAGGAAGTCATGTCATCCCCAAGGTAGGTTGACATAATTGCAGGAGGGGCCTCGCAGGCACCCAAACGAAAGTCATTTCCAGGATTAGCAATGGCGGCGCGCATGAGGTCACCATGTTCGTCGATAGCGGCAACAAGTGCAGCCATAATTACAGCGAATGCCTCATCGTTTCCAGTTTCTTCGATAACTTCGTCAGGGGCAAGGAAGTTGATTCCAGAGGATGTGGCGATGGACCAGTTATTGTGTTTTCCAGATCCATTGACATCATTAAAAGGTTTTTCTTGGAGAAGAGCAGCAAGCCCGTGTTTGGCGGCAACTTCTTCGATGATTTGCATAATGAAAACATTTTGATCGATTTGGGTGGTGTTAGATCCAAAAAGAGGGGCAAATTCAAATTGGTTGGGAGCGACTTCACGATGACGAGTCTTAAGAGGCATACCCATTCGCCAGCATTCGTCTTGCATTTCTTGCATGGCGGCCAAGGCAGATGTAGCACTAGAAAGAGGGGCCATGTAATGATCACACATTTCCTGTCCACGAGGAGCATTCTTTCCCATGATTGTACGTCCTGTCAATTGAAGATCGGGGCGGCGGTAGTATTGATCACGAGGGATGAGGAACATTTCTTGTTCAAGACCAATGTTAGCTTGGATACCACTGCTTGCATCTCCACCTAAAAGAGTGAAGAGACGGGCACCGTGCTTGTCGAGGGCAGCGTTGGACCGAAGGAGAGGCGTCTTTTCGTCCAAGGCAGCTCCGTAATACGACACAAATGCGGAAGGAATGAAAATTGTGTCACCACGGCAGAGAATGGGAGATGACGTATCCAAAGCGAGGTATCCACCGGCACAATGTGTTCCACGAAGTCCTCCATTAGGGAAAGAAGAACCATCAGTTTCACCCTTAATAAGAGTCTTTCCCTTAAAGTCTTGAACGACTTCATAGTCGCTGTTGAATTTAAACATCATGTTTTGGACTTGACCAGTCAAACCATGACGGACACCACTGGATGCCATCGGTTGGAACCAATGACAGTAAACATTGGCACCACGATCGATAGCCCTGGAATAAATAAATAGTTAAAAATAATTCAAGGATGAGTAAAAAATCGCCAATAATTTCTTCTGTAATGATGACAAAATCTTCGAAAATATAAATCGGAATTCTACCAATCATTAATTAAATTGATTGATTGATTGATTCAACTTCCGTACATCCATCGACCGACTTACCAATCGAATACAGCATTAGCAACTTTATCGGCATCTGTATTGACCCAGTTAGGATCATCAAGGGTTGCTTTCGAGGCACCGTGTTTTTGTAAATATTCATCAGCGACCTTTCCAGCAAATACATTCTTTCCAAAATCTTCGTACGCAGCGAGGTTAGCCATGGCACGGAAACTCACGGAAGAATTTCGAGTAGCCTCACGACGGGCGAGTGCCTTTACGGCAGCAGAAGTGGTAAACATGGTTAGAGATGTGTATTTTCGTTTGTTTTGTTTTAATTTTATGGGGTTTCCTTAGTGTCGAATGAGAATTCAGAAAAGTAGCAAAGAGTCGATAGATGACACTCCAACAACTAAATACGTACCCGTAGTGAATACGGTATCTCGGACGCGCCAAAATTTCACACTAGATCTTTTACGATCTGAATTAAGCGTAATTGCGTTCTGTTGATGTGGCAAGAGCCACACATTTTACCTGTGTTTTAACCGTACAAGTATGGGTGCGCACTTCGACTAAAGAACAAAAAGACGAATCAATCAACATCTGCACAAGTGCCATGATTTGAGTGGTAGTTTGGTGTCATGAACCGAACATTTCTCTTTCCACGTTGAACTTAAAGTGAAAATCGAAAATCAGCGCTGATAAAATAGGGAAAATAAAAGTACTGATAGTACTACTACTATTCAAGAACATCATAGATGAAGGTGGAACTTGCTCATTTAAATATGTGCTGGTTAGTCTAGAACTGGAGCAATACCCCTACTTAAATCGTATACACAAAAAGTCACAATGATCAACGACTAAAAACCAACAACAGAAACACTCCCACATATCATTATCATAAGCCCACATGTCATATGAAGCCGCTCCACCCTCAAAACATTGGATTGTTTGATGATTCAAACTCAAGACACACTTATTGAACTCAATTGATTCAAACTCTGTACTCTGTTGCTATTGTTTTCTTCCATCATGCCTATTTCTTTGAAACCAGCTCACATAATGTATTGTTCCAGAGATTAGCTCATCTTTGTACTACAGCACAAGGATATGATGATGATGATGCTACTGGAAAAGACTTAGTTGAAAGGAGGAATTATTTTGTCTAAAGTTTCATTAATTTAACTAGCATATTAGACCGAGTTAAAGTCAATTTTGCAGGGATCGCTGTCACAATGAACACAACATGAGAGTGTGACACTTATTGATTCTGATGATGTCTAGATTAATTGTGTGTTGATAGAACAAAGCCAGATCAATAATAAGTGCACATATCTTCTTTCTGGACATACAATCTTTTTTATTGTCCTTCTTTTCAGATCTTCATGGTGTATTTATTTGCTTCAGTAATTTCAGTCCATCATGATCAAAAAATGTTGTTGTTGTTGTATAGTATTATAAGCTATTCTCATCAGTTCTAAAATATATGCAACTAGAAGAGCATAGTCAGAACTTGGTTATATTATAGGACATATTTAGACTGTAGTTAGATTATAGTTTTAGATTGTTAATAAGCAATTCTGCTCTTTGCTGATCCTACGGTATCGGTACTTGTACTAATACTAGTATGAGGAAATTATTAAAGTCTCTCAAGTTCGATTCATTCGATTCACAATATCTTTGTCAGAAAATATCTCTCTTTTGCTTAAAAAAAATCATCGATTTAAATTGGAAATGGAAATCATATAGTACATCCCGCAAAAATCGAAGCAATAATCGAGACGAATTGAGAATGACATTCAAGCAGACCAGATCAGATCAAAGGGGACGAGGGACTTTGGTGCGAGCTAGACCGATTTTTGAAAGATGTATCAGTTGACTTTGGTTTTACAGCTGCTCGTCGTGTTACTTGTAGCAGTGGAACTACTACATTATTCGGTCGAGGCGTTTGTGGTTGTTTATACCACGCCATCAGTCACCAGTAGTGTCTCGCCATTCTGTCAGCATCGTGCTCCTTGTCATAATCGAGGTCGAAACATAAACGCACCGTCGATGCGACTGCGAGCACATCGTCACGAGGAGGTAGAAATTCGTGATTGGCAGTCGTCTGGTGAAGAACCTCAAAGAATCTACGATTTTTTGTTACAGCGAGAAAAACAACAACAACAATTGACAACGGCGACAATTAGCTATGATCCCGAAGGATGTCTTGAATTAGATGTATTGAATCCATCATTACTGCAAGAATCTTATTCAAAATCCGATGGTGGATGCTTCTGTGTAGCCATGACAATGGACGACGACATCGATAAAAACGACGGCGAGAATGATAACGTAATATTAGGTACATTGGGAATGATTGTCGGTACGCAGGTTACGTATCAATCATCGGGATCTTCCTTTTCAAAAAAAGAAAGCACAGCAGCAATCCGACGTGTGTGTGCCTCATGGCCGGCTTACGAGGTCAACGAAGATGACACTAACAGCCAAAACCTGACGAAGATGTCCACGACAACAGTTTTAGAGAAATTAATACGATACGGCGAACAACGAGCAATTCAAGCGGGGGCGACTGATCTCATTGGACTAGCGTATCCTGATGATGATTTTCTTGACGAAAAGAGTAAGAACTTTATTTCGAAACCGACTAAAAGAATCTTTGAATCCCTTGGATATCGAAAATCAGAACAACAACTCCCGGATGTGTCGACTGTCCAGTATGAAAAGAAACTTTCCGAAAAGCAAGTACTACCACCCGATAGTAGTGAATTGGTAGCAAGAAGGATGGCCGAAAATATAGATAGTAATGCTACCGCCACAATAACTCCTAATCGAGAAGTAATCTTTATCGCTTTAGCCACCATCATCGCATCACTTACACTTGGTGTATTAGTCTTCAATCTATACAACAACGTTTTTGGCATCGAGCAACTCTGGGGATCGAATGACAACGGTGGAATAGGCACGTCTCTTACAACCGAAAATTTACAAGAACTTATACGGAATGAAGAACTGGGACGTTCTAGCCTGCTAGATGCTGCTGATACTATTGGTGGTGGTGATATAGTAACAAAAGGAGCAGAAGATATGGTTCGAAATTGGGAGGACTTATCACCTGAGGAGCTCCGTGAAGAGCAAGCATTGATGAAAATTATCCAAGGGCAGACCATTCGATTGAAATAGAAAGTTTTGACTGTTGTCGTTGTTGACGGTGGTGCCCCCCCCCCCCATAGTATAGATACAGTGTCTGTCGGTATGATCATCGTTTCTTAGAAACTACAAAAATTGAATAAATTGAGATCCGATTTGGCTATCTTTCCACCAGTACCGATCATTTACAATTGCTTTCTTACCAAACTAATCCAGGCTTTACCCTATCCTAATAACTAATAACAAATAAGTTAGTTTTCCAATGTATTTTAGTATTACAATTATTGTAGTAGTTTTATAAATTGTCTAGCATTCATATCGTGATGATTCATTCGGGCTATTCGATTGCGCGCTCAGCTCCATAAAGCGCGCATAGTAACGTCTGTTCTATGTACGTTCGGTGCTCTTTCATTTCCATCGATTTTTTTACGTTTAGATTTTTCGATGTGATGTAAGATAGTTTTTTTTTAGAACGATTGTTGATGATGATGTGATGGGCTCACATTTCACATTCAAACATCTGCTGTAGCAATAACAAGCACAATAAGCAAGTACTCACATACACATCTCCAATTGACTCGACACCACAATTGGCTCACCCATTTACCAACGTCACCACAAATCATAGATAGTTCCAATAATCTAATTCTATAATGACAAGGACTACGCTGTCGTTTGAGGTATGGACTGCTGTTCCGTTAATCCTCGTCCTATGCTGCTATTCCTCTTTCTGTGAAAGCTACACATCCAAATTGCATCTTCCTGCATCCTTTATCCGTCCAACAAATCTAAAAGTTGATACACCTGTATCAACGGTCCGGTGTTATGCTCAAAAAAGAAAGGCAGATTTTTCCGTAGTAGGACAAACTGCTCGAAAAAAGAAATCAGAATTTGCCGTTGTAGGCGAAGAAGATGACGACGACGATGATACCCAAGACGGCAACGATGAAGTTGATTTCCGTCAACGAAAAATTGGTGGTGGTGATTTGTTAGTTGTCAACGAGAAGCCTTCTGAAGACGTTGAAGATTTCTATTACGAAGAAAGCCATTCTGCGAGTACCAGTAGTAATATTAATAACAATGTCTATAATCCCAACAAAAACCATTACCCCGAATACTCTGTTCTAAGACCAGGAACGGTTGTCCGTGTCCAAGTGGGTGATTTGGGTTTGGCACGAAAGGCTTGGAAGAAACGACGACGAACTGGATCGCCCCTGTTAGTTCCATGCAGTATTTTGAACGTCGACCGACGGTCAGCAGTGCGATGGAATTTGATATATTTGTTAGAAAAATTTGGCAGACCAAGCAGCAAAAGACAGGCAGGAATATCTATGTCCTTGAAGGACTTGGCCCTTACGTATCGAACACATCTCAAGTCGTCAATGGCACGGCAGGCTCAGGAACTTGGATTTGAGTCGACTCGAGATATGATCAAAAAATTATTTAATAAAAGTATTCAAGAATCGTATGGTGTGTATTTCGAAGAGAAAGAAGAAGAAAAGGAGAATCAACAGAATGACAATGATGATGTCAGTGAAACTTCCACCATCAATATGTTATATTTGACGGCCTCAACTTTTCGTCGCAAGGCTCAGCAACGTTCAGCTAACGCGCCTATGTTGCAATTCCGACCGCCGCGAGAGGGAGACTATGACAATACTGCTGTTTCAGACCCTATCGCAGGCACCGCAGACAAGGATATTACTGCTGATGATACTGGTACATTGACCCATACGGGCTGGGTCCGAGCACGAAAAGAGGATAACAATGAATCTGGAGAAGAAGAAGCCCAACCAAAACTTCAACGAGAATTTACGCATCTTCCTTTGTCAGCATGCCTCCGTATCTCTCAAAAAGAGGATGTAGATACTGGACGTGTACACGAAGGGAAGATATTGGCTGCAATTGTTTTGATTACGATCAAAATGGAGACGGTGGTTCTCCTTTGTTGACATTATCCTTAAATGCGGCGGGTGGAGCCCGTCAACGAATGAAGATTGTACCTGAAGGACGCGTTAAGGTATTAAAAGGAAAACCAGAACATCCATTTACCGACCTAGCTGTTGGCGATGGTCCATATCGCGCCAAGGTGGTTAAATTAGTAGGAAAGAAACAACGAGCTCTGGTCGACGTCGGAGTCGGAAGAGAACTTTCCAATTCGGGAGGGAAGACCGTGCAAGTCCTAGGAACTCTTCGATATCAAGATTCAGTCGAGTTAGCGGAAGATGACGATGACATCAATCAATCCGATATGTTTGGAGAATTTGACGATGAAGAAGACGAGGACACAGAAGATCTGATTGCAGCTACGATAGATGAGCTTGATATGCTTGATGTTAACGAGGACGATGATGAGGACGAAGAAGAAAGTTATACGGACAATATCGCTGATGAACTTTTATCCCTAAGAAAATCATCTTCCTTCGAGAAAGGTACATTTGAGGATGGCGAAGAAGAAGAAGATGTTTCAGATATGTATGAAGTCGACGAGAATGGCGAAATCGTGATGAAAGCTGCTGCAGATGAAGAGGATGAGGATGAGGATGATTCCGAAGATGAGGAAGATGTTGATGATGATGCTGCTCAAAATATCTCGGAAAGTGAAAGTGGCGATGAGTACATTTCAGACATTTCAAACAACGAAATGGCAAGCTTATTCACAGAGAATGAAGACGGTTCTATCACGTACACCGACCCTGACACTGGTGAAACCATGGACGTTAGTGAGGGTGACGAAGAATTTGAGGGTATGATGATGATGAAATCTTTGATAGATGACGATCTCAACAAAGAAAGCGTTACACCGAAAGAACAATCAACAAAAGATGTAAACGAAGGCACGGATCAGGCTGCTGTGGTTTCGAATCGTAATAAGAAATTTAGATCGAAACGATTGCAGGTAGGTGAATACATCGACGTGTACGTTTCTAGTGTAACGGCACAATCCAATCAATTTCGAGTAACGACCAATCCATTGATTAAAGGTCAAAAAGCGAAAGATGTTAAGAAGGATGAAGGCATTACAAAGAAAATGAATCGTTTGAAGAAGGATGGAGGCTTGAACCGTATATACACCTTAACGGGAACGGAATGCGATGGAATAGTTAAAGCAGCCTCCAAAACCGGTGACTGGGTGTATGTTCAACCTCAACTAGAAAATTTACCAGTTGGCATTGGTGAACTAGACGGTGATAGTGAAGAGTTGAAAGGTCTCTCAGCCGGAGACAATGTTCGAGTTCGGATATCCGGTATCGACGAGGAAAGAGGCCAGTTATCGATGAAAGTTATCAGCAAACTTTGAGAAAGGAAACAAAAATAATCTCATAAGAAAAATAAGATGATAGAATTTCGAACGATATCAACGGCACACATAGAGAGGCAGAGAACGCAAAACGAGGGGAGTACCAAAAAATATTTTGCGTCATCTTGAGGGATGCACATACATCGTTCGGCGTAAGCGTGGGAGGTGATGTTATAAAAGGATAAATGCCCAAGGCCAAAGTGATAATTAAAAAGCGCAATGGAACATTTGATACATTTTACGGGTATATGATGCTGTAGTTCGTTCGATATGATGATTTTAAACACTGTAGAATCCAATATTGTTACACAATAAAAATAGCATTAGATAAATATCAATCGTTCATAATATTTTACATTGTATAGAATTTCGTTCAGAATCTCTGTACTTTTGTGATCCGGATTAATATTTTCTCCGTTGTAGGGTCGGTCTTGATGGTGTCCCCCGTTTATTCGAGTTGCTTCGATAGGAATTGTTCTTATTGTGACTCCGTCTAGCTCCCGGTCCTCCTTGCCTTCTAGGTTCTTCCTCATAAAATTGACCAATTAAGATTGTCAACAAAAGTCCAACTAACCCGAAGACTAGACATAAAATAGCCTGCCACGGTAATGACGCGGATTCCTTCAAGAGAAGTTTTTGACGTCGTTTTTTAATGTAACTTTCGACCTTATTTATATTTGATCGGACTCTCATTCTTGTTTGTGACAAACCAAAATTACGAAAATGCAAAGTGTACATCCCATCTTCCACATCTTCAGATAGGTATTCTTTGACCTTTGAAAAAATTCCATCATTGTTGTTGTTGTCGTTGTTGTTATCTTCTCCATCGTTCGTCTCTGGATTACCCGGATCACTCTGCAAAATTTTAATTCGATATGTCTTATACTTTCCCGTAGCATCAGGTCCTCTATCGCTGTAACCAGGTGGTCTTTTATACTTCTTATGTTTTTTTCCACCACCTCGTGCTGGAGGCTCATATTTATCAGTATCGAGTTCAAGAAAGTTACCATGAGAGTCCGTCTTAATAGCTTGAGCACTATGTAGTTGCGTTCTAGGGAATATCGCTGTGAGCGTTTTCGAACCAGGAGGAGTCAATTCAAGTGTGCACTCTTCTGTATGACAAGTCAACCAAATTGAGGCTAAATTATTTTTCGTAACATGCGGCGTTTGTGTGGAATTTTTTGTTTTGTTTTTAAAGGATTTTTATGAGACGGATGACGATACTCGAAGATACAATAAAATCATTTGAATTATGCATACATTGCAGACGCGAACAATAATCAATACGTACAATTCCAATATCTCAATGATCGAAAACCATAAAATACCATAAACAATGTAACAGCGAGAATGTAATAGGAGTATTTGGTGTAGCTACTGGCCTTTTTCCACGCCTTGACGACCGGTGCGTCCATCTTAATCGATCTTCCACTACCATCATGCTGCCCATACGACGTGCTGGGCAACGAATCTCTATTTTTATTTCGTCGAAACATTCTTAGGTCGAACAGTTGGGTGTTACAGGTAGGTTGGCATTGACTTGGTGGGTCGAAGATAGGTTGTTGTTTGTCGTCGATTTCTATTTCAACTTGTGATAATCGATAATTCGGTTTTATTGTTGTGATGTTATTCCTTGAATCGCACGGCGTGGCGAAAAGTATGAAGTACTGAATTAGTCTCTATAAACATTCAATGAGGCTTTAATTTTTATTTTTATTCTCACACAAAGTTTAAGCTATCTTCTCTATTAGAGCATTACAGATACATCGTGTATCCTAGCTAGTAGGGAATCTAAAAGGCAGGAGGAAAAGATAATGGATCATCCAGTCCTATGATATTAAGGTTGATTCACTAATGATGAAGGAGTATATAAGAATTCACTTTCATTGAATTATGGAATGCGAGAAAATTAATATAGTATATAAATTCTCCTGCAATACAACCAAAACCTGTTATTATGACATACGATATCTTTCTCTACAGTGGAAACTTAAAGATGAAAATATAGCGAATATTCTTTAACTATTGGTGGATACAGTCCTAGTATCATTCTGTAAATCCAAAAGTATATTCATCAGAGAAGAGACAATTATAGCAGTATGGGAAGATCTTAGCTTTTATTGCTGTTGCTTCCACGGATTGTCTACTCAGTTTATCATGGATAGTAGGAACATCCATTAGGGGGGGGAGGGGGGGAGAAGATAGAAAATCAACGATGGGTAAATGTGAGATTAGATAGGGATTTATGTATAAAAAATACGACAGATTCAACAAATTCAATACATTGTAGAAAAGAGATATATCATCAGCATCATCATCATCATTGTTACCGTCGCTATGCACGCAATGTATCAGCTTACCAAAAGGCGGTTCGAAAAACTCCAAGAAGGCGTCAACAGCATCACTGTCTGCTTCACTGGGACGCTCAAACATTAGTACAACATCGTCACAATTCCACTTTCGTTCATTTGATCCAATTGCTCCAACTGCTGTGTCGAAGTCGAACTTGCGCGCTGGAAGCATTCGTCTCTCCCATTTGGCTACGAAGAGAGAGAGAGAGAGAGAGAGAGAGAGAGAGACATATGAGCGAATGATGTAAAATTATAATAATAGACATCGTCACATCGTCGTTGTAATTGTAACTTATCATTACCGCAATTCGTTGTATATAATCTTACCACCCACTACCTTAATGGCTGTCACTCCAACCAGTACATCTCCCGGTTGGATTTTACCTTGTGTATCAGCAAAGCCCCCTTCTACTAAATCTTGCACGAAAACTCCATTTCCGATTTCAATTTCTTCAAAAACTATACCAAGTGGTTTTGCCATCGATACTTCATACATGCCTTTGGGAAATTGGAAAATTTCTGGAAATTCATCACGGTCTTCTTTGGTAAAAATGTTAGAGAAAGAATAAAAACTCCTGTGTGTTTTATTATACGGTATAATATGTAAATTAATAAATATGAAAAAATGAAAAATGAGAATACCAGGAGTGGGAATAATTGAAATTAAAAAAAGCCAGCGACGACAAGTATGAATAGAATAGAATATACCACTTACTTATAGAATCGAAAATCACCCTTTCCGTAATTATTACCGCCATTCCACATGCCTGGTACTGTCAACTCAGCATGACATGCTGTATCGAATGATGATGACGACGACGATGACGTCGACGACGTGGTTAAGACCGGCGTCGTCACAAATGCATTGACAGTGCTCAAAGATAATACTACGGATAGGATAGGAAATAATTGTAATGATGATATCATAATCTTACTATTTTTGCAGGCCTCACAACGTTTTACTTTCTGTATAGCAAATTACTCAAGGCTTCGTAATACTAAGTAGTCTGTAAAGAATAAAAAAAATTGTGATCCGATGCTCGTTTGTGTTTATTGCTCGTTATGCTCGTTGCTCGTTTGCTGGATAATACTTGATGATGTGCTGGAATGAAAAAAAAAAAAATCGAATTTAACAACAATGCATCGCAGTGCTTATTGTATTGACGTAGTACGTGTTGGCATGAAAGTTTTAAAAAATTGAACGACAACACCATAATTTCTCTGACCACCCGATCCTCGGATCTCTTTTTGGAACAAAAAACTGCCATATTTATTCGAATATGATACGAAAACAACTACACTAAAATCTTTTTTTTCCTAGCTAGAAGAATGCCACTTTGTTTAGAAAAGGGTAGTAACTACAATGAAGAGGAGAAAAATTGATAAGCCGAATGGAATAGAGACAGCCTGGATAGTTAGAAAGTATGTAATCAATTTTAGCCACAAAGATTAGAACCCTGATATGCTCTGATTGTGCGGATTTTCAACTTATCTAATAGACTAGAAGGATATTATACACTGACGGAAAGGGTTATCTTAAGTGCAAATAGATACTATTTAGAATTGGACAATTGAAGCACAAGATCTAGAAAGATGGAACTATAGTGCTGAAAAGGTGCTATATCTATCTGGTTCTTGAACACATACAAAACCTATAAAATTACAGAAATGCATGCTAAATTCCGCATTCTCTCTCTCTCTCTCTCTCACTCACTCTCTTTATATCTAATCCCAGAGATCAACCGTCAATGGAGCACGTTCTGCTAACAAGTATGTATTTTGAAATCCACCATTGACTTGAATTTGAATCTCACGCTTTGTCTTTCTTCCTAAACAATTTTTGTCTTCCTCCTTAACAGAGTCAATATCAATATCAATATCAATATCAATATCACTGCTAGCGACAACGTCAATACCTTTGTATAAATGATCAGACCATAGATTAAACTTTTTCTCTAAATGCCATCGAGGTGGTCCTGACCAATCTGTTTTGGTAAATCGTCCATTCGAACAAACATCTACTGCTGGAAATGAATGGCGACCAATTGAAAACATTTCATTCCGTTTCGAATGGACCATACCCGGTAAGCAGCATGGTTTTAAACAAAAGAATTGTACATTGTCGTGTTCATTAAAGAAATCAACAGCTTTAATTGCAAGTGTCCCACAAAGATGTACAGCCAATATTACTATAGGACCAGTTGTCCGATCAAATATATGTTTTTTCATTTGTCTTGGATTAGAACTCTGTTTCAGATCCTGTTTGGAGGTATGCAATGGTATCGGCCAAGTTTCGAAATATGTTGTTGTTGTTGAATTCATAGTGTTTGTCTCTCCTTCTTCAGTATTTCGAGAGATGGGAATAGTTCCATATATATGTTCCCAATTCATATGATGCGGAAGGACTTCACCATTGCATAGTGGCCATGCCTTGTCAATCAGTATAATCTTAGAAACTTTTTCTGGTGGTAAAATTTCACTCAAAAACATACTTAGATATCCTTTACCAGAACACAAATCAAGAATTGTGATTTTATTATCTTCGTCGTCATTGTTATTATCATTATTATCATTATCATTATTACTATTACTATTCATATGATTATTTACAAATGTTTGGACCGAATGCAATACAGGTACACTTTCAATTAATTCTTTAAATACACGATCCTTTTTAAATATTCGTTTCCATACAGCCGGATTGCCATGATAACGTTGTCTCCATTTCACAATTGCAATGATCGCATTATCGTATGTTGTTTTATAGGTTGTCGTATCACGATGGCTGGGTGGTGCTGCGTCCTGAAGTTCTGTTGTTAGCCATGCCTTAAATTCTATGTCTGTCAGTATCTTATTATGCGGATTTTCGTCGTTGTTGTTGTCGTCGTCGTCTACTATTAGACGAATTTGACTCTCGTGCTGTCCATTATTTTTTAACACTGAAGCAAATAGATTAACAGATGAAGAACATTTTCCTCCATAATAGCAAGTTGATGGTGTATACGTTGTTGCCGTGTAACTTATGAAACCAATGACATCATTGACATTGAATAGAAAACTTAGAAACGCCAAACAATGAAACCTAAAAAATCGACGACGGCTATCATCATTTTTGTAGCCTGAGGACATCATATATTATCATTGGCAGGTCTTGCATTATTGTTGCATTGTTGAAAGATTTTGTGAGCCGTAGTTTGAATTGTCGTTAGTTTCAGTACTTTCCTCGTCAACGTGCAACCGCAAACGCGCAGGGGGCTATCGGCTGAAAAATTAACACCATAAAAGCGTGGGAGTGAGACAAAAACTTTCAAACTTTTTTCCTGTTTTTGTGCATATCTGAATCCGTCATATTCCCATCATGCTGATGCACGTGATAGAACCGCCGCATTTTTCACGTGCTACCATTTTTTGCTTTGGCACCTCTCATTCTTCTCTCAGGGTACTATTAGTAAACCCAGCCCCTGAACTCTACAATGGCATATCCCTCTGCTTAACCTCTTCGAGTCGGAGAGAGAGAAACATTAAGTTGGCATTCCTTCCTCTTCCAGGTTCAACCATCAATCGATAGAGACTCCAACACTTTTATATACGGTGAGGTGTAGCCATGTCGTTCATCACGTCCAAGATTGCGTTGGGGATTGACGACCGCACGCGCCACTGGTCGTACCATACGTCGACTCCTCGCAAAGCTGCCGAGAAGGCCGTCTCCATTCATCAGGATGACGTGGGAGGCGGCACCGTCCAAACAGTGTGTCAAGTTCACAATGGGCGCGGCCGAAACGACCTCAAGCTAGACGACGCCAGCTTTGAGCTGGTAAATAATTTCTCTACGAAGCTATCTAAAGAAGACTTTTACAAGCTCCAAGCAGGAGATGGTGATCTGGCCATTCAGTACAACGAGGAAGTAGAGGCCTTCGTGGCCCAGAAGATTGGATGTGACAAGGTGCTTTGCGTGCAGAGCCAAGTTAGGAACTCAACCATGGATGGATCAGATGGCGTGCAGGGATATGCTGGGGGTGGCCCTCACACAGATTCATCGTCGGTGAGTGCAGATGTCTTTGCTTTGAATGTCCTCAAGGCAAACTGCCTCGATGATGGGACGGGCTGCAAATACAAGAGATACTGCTACTTGAACTTATGGCGCAACATATCAGGAGAGCATCCGATCCGAGACAATCATTTGGCCCTGTTAGATGAGCGCACAGTGGTCAAGCCGGATGATTATCTGCCCAGAGACATAGTTGGCGATGGCTACGAAATTACCCAATACCACCTCAGTGCTCGTCATGCCAGGCAACACAAGTGGTACTACTTTCCCCACATGATCGGAGACGAAGCCATTCTCTTTAAGCAAATGGACAGCGATTGGACCAAATCGGGACGAGTGTGTTTCCACATGAGCGTGAGCGATCCCACTGTTACTTCTAATGATGAGACGGCTGTTCCTCCTAGAGAATCCGTCGAAATTCGAATGCTGTGCTATTGGAAGGATGCAACGGTGGATAGCATGCCCACCAGCGAGAATGTGCACCGAGACATGATTCAGAGCCCCAGGCAACATGCCATTCGGCTCAAGGGTTCCAGTTCCAATTCCAGTCTAGCGTTGCAATCGGCGAGCCTGTCGCAACTCTTCTTCGCCATGTTTTGCAAGCTACCGTTGGTGGGAGGCCTCTTCGGGCGCATCTTGGATAGTTTTGGATACTCGACGAAGGAAAGAGGCAAAGTGGAAGGTCCCAAGATGTATTCTGGAAACGCGAGTGACTATGTTGATCGATTTTTCCAGACCCTCGAAACCTATCCCAGCTGGCACGGCTCTTCCAAAAGTTGGGCCAAAGTGCAAATGAATCGGCATAAAACCCTCAACGGCGGAATCCAAGGTATTACCAAGACCCTGGTAGAAGATCAGCTAGGATATCAAGAGACCAAAAACTTTTCCCAGCAGGCGAAGGCCGAGATCGTGGCCGTCTTGTTGGAGAGCGACAACTTTATGGAAGTGTGCAAAAAGCACTTGGAGCCACTGCTAGACTAGACTAAAAGAGAGTGGTTTGTTCACCAGACTCGCTCGTGCGAATTCCTTCCTTTTGTAGTACCACTTGCCATGGAGGAGACGACTGAAATTTAGTAAAGCGATCGAGTAGACGGCCCCGACTAGTCGTCAGGTCAGATCAGGTAATTTGAGGTCAGGCGAGTCTCCCAAAAACAAAAACATCTCTGGCTGACCGATATCATCAGTCGTTCTTTGAAGGGAAAGTGTAGTACGGTAAATGTTGCGTACAAATTATCATGCGCCGAAATGATGAGTAGCAGCAATATCAGTGATATTGGGAGAGGCAGATTATTTTCCTTTGTTGCCCTTTTGCTATGCTGTCATGATTCGAACTTCATTTCGTTAGGATTATTGCGATATGAAATTTGCTGTAACTTTTCTTCTGATAATGACGGGTCAATTTTCATACAAGATTGATTGATTGATTGATAGATGATTCATTCTTAATTCATTCTAGTATGATCCACAAGTTCCCTATAGAAAATGCCACGCGTGTATGAAAACAAATAATATATTCCCTATAGCTACAAATAATACTAGACGTTCACTAGACAGCAAAGTGTCACTAAAAGTACAGATAAAATGCTGTTTATTGCACCGTAATGAACACAAAACTTGTTTGACTGTAGAAATTGATTTATAGTAATAATATTATGCATGATGTACATTAGAATATGTTTTATGGTGGTACAGTATGGGATAGGAACAATATAACTTATATGTTATATGTACAAGCAGTTGTAGTAAACTCCCCATTATATATAGTCTTGTAGGATGTGTATATTTGTGATACAGTCAATTTAACTTATGTTCAATCACAGCACACACAGTTTGTCCTTAAACGAATGAATTTGAAAGTCCAAAAAGCCAAAATAGGTGATCCTGCAGTTGAGAATCCAACTGCGCATACGATAATCGCCTAAAATAAGCAAATGGCTATGACGATATGCATAAGTTATTGGGACATGGTACCTTACACTTTACGGTATTAGAATTGAAAAAGAAGAACGGGCGTCAATTGAAAGAAGAAGTATTTGTGACTGGATTCAATCACTGATGGAAATCAATTTAGATAGCGCGCAGTATTAGCGCAACCAATCGAGCCTTCTTCATTCTTCTTTTAAAACATAGTTACTTAGTTGCCTTCTCTTCCTAAGAGAACAAAAAATAGGTAATACTAATGTCATCAGATTCTTCCTTCGCATTACTAGGAAGAATCGCTGAACTTGGTAGGTAGCGCTAAAATAACAAAAAAAAAAATGTTTGACAGTAGAAATTGATTTATAGTGATTAATTAGGTATTATGTACATTAGAATATGTTCTATGGTGGTATAGTGTGGGATAGGAACAATATAATAATATATGTACAAGTAGATAGATAATGTAGTAGAACTCCCCCATTATATGTATAGTCTTGTAGGATGTGTATGATTTGTGATACAGTCTGGGTTCGGGAAGAATGTAACCTATGTTTGATATTATGTACATTATGTAGAAGCAGTTATAGTAGTGATATCCTCCCCCATTGAATATTTCTGTGCGTCGCATGTGATATGATGGTTCCAACATCTTTAGTTTACAAGTATGTACAAAGGAAGAAGTGGAATCGATCAATCAAGCAATCGACTTGTTAACGCTTAGCGGTTTGGTAGTTGTTATTTGTTGCCTTTTTATATATGCAAGATAAGCTCCCCCATGTATCTATGTTTGTCTGGTGTGGAGTGATGTGATGTGATGTGATGGTTCCAACTTTTAGTTACATTTATGTACACAAGAAGAAGAGGAATCAATCAGTCAATCAGCCAGTCGACTTAAGGCCTGGCGGTAGTTTTTTGTTATTGTGGCCTTTCCTATGCAAAATAAATAGTCAGATAATCTTATTTAGGATGAATCGTTAAAAAGAAAAGAGAGAATTTCTTCTGTTTTTCATCTCTCCTGCAACGAGGTGCGGGGATAAACTTAATAATTGTGCCAAATGATCCCATTAGAAGGATGATCTAAGTATGCAAGTCGTGATTCTAATGCAATACATCGAACCAATTGTCGTTGTTGTTTCTTGACTATCATAACACCTCCTCGATCTCTGCTCTTCTTCATCTCATCCATGACCAAAAAGAACTTTTTCAGGTTGTTATTATTATCAACGTTCTTCTCATGCGAGAATAAAGAATTTAGAAACTCACCGCCATCACCATCATCACCATCATCATTATTATCGAAGAACGATAACGATGAGTCCTGTTCTACATCTGATAGATCTGATGATGATGATGATATGTAGTCAAAGGTAGCATGATTAATTTGTTCCTTACCGGTATGTATTCCAGAAACAATAAAACTATGATACGGATCATAATCACCATCACCTTCTGAAAGAAGTCTCACTCGTCGTTGTGGTCGTTTATACTGACACTGATCCATGATCTGATCCATCTCGTTGTTCTCGTTCTCCGAGTCGGGAAAGAACTCGCTGCTGTTGTTGAGCTTTTCAAGCGCAGCCGTTGCTGGACAACGAATAGGATCGTTGTAAGCTATTGATGGAATGGTATTAAAGCTATTACTATTCATACCTATTGGTTCTCCTGCTTCACGTAAGTCGTTGCCTTCCTTCTCTCTCTTGTCTGTGGTTATTGTTACGGTCTTTTGTTTCATTGATATGTTTATTTGAACGAAATAGTGAAGCAACGAAATAATGTGAAGAAACGATGAATATCAAATAAATAATAATAATTAATTCAAGGAACAAATGTTCTTTCCTCTCCTTTTTACAGTAGCCATAATGTACGCGGATACATTACGTAAACATAGATTTCAACGTACTGTAACTACATAAAGGAACAAACAAAAAGAATGTCATTTTTCGTAGTATTCTGAAGTGATGTGGTACATGATGACACAGCATAACAGATGTAAGCGTGAAAAAATGAGACCATTAGTTGTTCTATTTGGGATTTAATGTGTCGTCAGTGTTTAATTCTCATTCTGTGCTGGTTTTGGTTGTCATACGAACCCGGATCTTTTTCATTCTTCCGCGACTACTGAAGTAGCTTCGACTAAATTAATAATTTTTTAATCGCTTGTTCCTCAGTTCTTCTTTTTTCAAACACAGTTCGCGTATATTATGAGACTCGTAGTATTCCATAGTTTTCAATTTGGCAATACTAGTATCAACCACTTCGGCACTCTAGTACTGTATCAACAGCACCGCAGCAACAAGCACAATCGATGCATCGATTCTATCTTCTTTCAATTTTCGCTACCCTAGCTAGCTAGTGCTGTGATTCATCTTTCGCTACCCTAGCTAACATTAGTGCTATCTGTGAGCATTCTTGCTTTTTTCTTCTTTGCTCATTCTAAAAAGGATGTATAGATTAACCATAGTTATCTTCTACTCTTCGCTAAACAGAAAAATACTCAGTATTTCGATTATTGCTTTGTTTAAAATTTGAAAGCAAATTCGAAGATAAAATATCTATACTGAGTAACTAAAGACCTAGATAATAACATCACATTTAAATATACATTATAGAGTACAGTATGGGGAACAATACTTATGTGTGTGTACAAGCGCTGTAGTATTAGCGAATTCCAATTTGTCTACTTTTTTAGCTCAGATTCCGATCTTTTAAATTTCTTGTTCAATGGGAGAGGAACCAATCAATCAACGGAACGCTAGGCGGTAGTTATTGTTCCTTGTTATGAACAAACCTCAGAGACAACACCATCTAGGATGAGGAGTAGGGACGATCTAGACATACAAGTCTTGATTCCAATGCGATACATCGAACCAAGCGTCGACGTTTCCTGACAACAATATTATCTCGGTTCCTCTTATTCACCTCATCTATGACTGAAAAGAACCTTTTCAGGTTGTTGTTCACGTTGTTGCTAGTAGAAGATGAGGACGACGAAGAATACGGCGAAATTCTGACTTCTTTGATACTGATATCGCCATTGAAGTATGACTTTTGTGATAGGTCTGATGATACTATGTCGTCAAAGATACGATATGATATTTCTTCACATCTAGTTTCTATTCCAGAAACAATAAAACTGTGGTATGGATCGCAATCCCCATCTCCTTCTGACAGGAGTCTCACGCGTCGTTGTGGTTTGCGTTCCATTTCCTTCAACAACTTGTTGTTAACGCTATTGAGCTTTTCAAGCGCAGCCGTTGCTGGAGTAAGAATGGGATCGATTACCATTGTTAAATTAATGTTACAACTATTGCTATTCACGCCAGCACTATTGGTGTTATTGTCCATGTCGTCGTCAGTATTTTATCTCCTCCTCTTTCTGTAACCGTATGTTGTTGTTAGCCAAAAAATGATCGAAGCTGATTTTGTGATCAAAAAGAGCGAATGTAGAGATTGTGAGTGGAAATAAAGAATTGTTCTCTGTAAGGAACATGAACAGTTTGTACGTTAGGTCCAACGAGAATAGAGTACAGTACACACTTAGTATGATATAGTTACGCATTCGGAATCGCGTCCCACTTCCAAAAAATTTAGTTAACGAAAGTTTTCTTTTAAAAAAAGAGACCCACACGAAAACACCGAATGAAAATCATCGGCTAAAAATCATGCAAGTGAAATAATAATGGGAAGCGGAGCGGAGCAACCGAGGGGCTAGAACGAGGAACTAAGCACATCCTCACTTTTTTGTAGAACTTTATGTGATATGATCACATCATGTAGTAATCATGTAATTGGTGACCTGCCTAATAATGCATGTAATAAGTCATCATGTGTTGCTATGCTGCATGTAAAATCTCTTTCTTGCTTCTCTCTGAACCGATGGAGGCAGCTGAGCTGTCTCACACATGTAGTTATGCTTTCTGGTTTTTTTTAAATGGAGTTCTTTGACAAAATGTGTGTAACAGACTAAGCTAGTACTTTAAGATAAAATCATTCCCACAAGTGCGTGACTAAACAGCACATTAAAAACTGTTATTGTTGATGCACAATACAGCTTCTTACGCATATTTTGAGCCTTAATGAGATTATTTTGCATTAAACTACCATTTTCTTATTCTTTAAAACTCAAGTATTCTCCAAAAACACTCTTTCACACCGGAAGCGCTTTAAAAATGGAATCTCAGTCCATTGAACTTCACATTGATATATGTGGCTAAGCCTGAACCACACGGGTTCAAAACTTTGATTTTTGTAATAGTGTACATTAATTACCAAGCGTGTGGTATCATCACTCACACTGAAGACAATATTTCATCATAATATAGTAAAGTATTCCACCAATCAAATAATCAGATAATAATATACAGTCTGTCCCCCACATAATTCCCATCAATCTATTCTCTTTCTAAAAAGAATGCATTGGACTATGCGTCACAAGCTGATATATCACAGAACAAGGGTAATATTGAAGGATTTGTTAGACCTCCACAAACTTTTCAGGACGACAAAATCACCTGACACAAACATTGACGATGAGAACAGATACATGGGATTCCCAACATCAAAATATGACTCATGTTCTATCTATACATTACTAGTACAGCCTTGCTATTTTCTTAGATTGTATAAGCAACTATAATTATTTATATAATAATCCACATATAAAATTACACAGTATAGCATAAACAATTTTGTTCTGACAGCAATGCTTGTTATATAGTAAGCAAACGTCTTTTACAGTTGTAATCTGTCTTTCTATTTGTATTTGTATTTTTATGTGTGTTTGGGTGTATGTCTGTGTCTAGGTATGCTGTGTACAGTACATTATGTGTATTTGTCAGTGTGTCTGTGTCATCTAGAGAGAGAGAGAGAGAGAGTGTGTATGTGTAGTATGTACAGTATTTCACCAAGGTGCACGCAATGAACTTAGACACACTTTCCGGAGGCCTACAAATTTTACCTCGCCTTTTTAACTATTGCGGTGGGAGGCGGGATACGATTTTTCTATTTTTTTCTATCCATATTTCTTTTACGATTTGATGGAGCGATGCATGATTTTTCATGCATGCAATGATGACAACAAAACATCAACACAACAACAAAACACAAAACTGAACACTGTCCACACAAACTTCGAAAACTCGCGAGTTAAAGTTTTCTCCAACTAACTTACAAGTACTTAATCTAACCGAAAAGGAATAGATTATAGGCGTGATGAATGGAAGATGCTTAAATCTGCTACTTCGGCATGGTGGTGGTCGAAAGACTATCCGTTGCATTCCGAAAGCATCATCATCATCATCATCATCGTCATCATCACCATTATGGTGTACAAGTACGGGCGAATTACAGATACGGGCTTTTCATGGATCATTTACCTCTGACGATCATCGTATATGCACTTTCCCAACATTACAAGAGCGAGAACGTGGTCAAAAGCGATGGAAGCATGCTGGGAAAATTGGACATAAAATTGAAACGCTGAAGGACATAGCCCATAGACCGGAAAGAGATGCAGCTCAAGAACGTCGTCAGAAGAAGAAAGATCGAAAGGCAGCGAAAAAGGGTGGTAGTGGTAGTGGTAGTGGTGGTGGAAGCAAACAGCAAGTCGCTATAAGCGAGAGTGACGATAACAGCGACGACGGTGACGATATTTATTTTGACGATGACGATGACGATGACGATTTTAACGAAGGAGGAGACGAAAACAAAGAACCTAGTCTACCCGATAAGATAATCGTTCGGAATAAAATGGATTCCGTTGTTGATCGTTTCAAAGATTCACTTAAATCTATTCAAGGGGCCGAACCAACCGCCGACATGTTCGACGATGTTACTGTAAATGCCTATGGAGCTTCAACTCCTTTAAATGCCGTCGCTCAAGTTGTTATAACATCTCCGACGTTGGCGCAGATCACCTGCTTCGATCCGAGCTTGGCTAAGGATGTTGTTAAGGCAATCCAGCTAACACTCGAACTGAACCCTCAACTCGAAGAAGGAGGAGGGGGTAATATCAAGGTTCCCTTGCCTAGGGTTTCGATGGAAGTACGAGAAAAACTTTCGAAAAGCGCTAAGAAAAGAGCTGAATCTTGTAAGCAACGACTTCGTGGAGTACGTCGAAAGGCTATGGACATTGTTAAGAAAGGCAAAGATGGAAAGATTCCTGGTGTTTCTAAGGACGATGCATTTTCATCGGGTAAGGAAATAGAGACTGCATCCGAAGCCACCGTGGCATCGATTGATTCGATCGTAACCGAAAAAATTGATTCCATCATGTCTGTGTAAAAATAGAATAAAAATTTCGCCGGTACTATGTACATACAACATGTACATAGAATTTACATTATAATATGTAACTACCAATCGAATGTAATGAATAATCTACCATACAAAAGGATCTTATTCTTCATCGCTGCGTTCAGACTAGCAGTAAAATCAATCCGAAAACGCAATGAAGCAATGCTAAAACACACACAGCCGCGGAAAAAAAATTAAAATAAAAAAGAATGATTACTACTGCTACCACTAATATAGTAGTTTCAATACGTAATTCCCTCGCGTTGCGTTGCGTCCGGCCAGTGTATTTATTAGGCAGCCACTACCTGACCTTTTCGCGTCGTTTTTCTCACCTTATTTTCGAACTGAAACTTCGCAATGGAACTGAAGTTCCAGTTCCAGTTCTCTTTTGATAGTAGATAATAATAGCTTCAGACTATTCAAGATCATAGTGATATAAAATATGAGGCTGTAATAAGCTGTCATAGCAAGTTGCAAAACTAATACTACTGATTTCCGTGAATTTTTCTACCAAGCAAAAATAACCTTAAGTACTTAATTAACGTTATTCAAGGCTGAAATCAAAAAATGGAATGTTTTAATTTTGACGTGACGTGTAAATTTATAATAATGATGGTGTATGAATATTAAATAGGTCCTACAACCATAAGCGAGTACACATAGAACATGCAAACAATAAATATTTTTTTCAATTGCAACGTTGCCTTACTGTAAGCATATAATATCAAAGCATCTTCCGTATTCTTTTGATATTGAAATAAGCAACGATGGGAAAATCAAGATCGAAACGTAAATCAAAAGACAAGTTGTCAGAAGAAAAGATATCACAACCGCAACAATTACCATCGACAACGATGACGGCATCGTTATCTCTTACGAACGGCGATAACAATAACAGTGTTCACCTCCCACAAGCCATGCCTCAGCATCTTCCTCGTCCTTTTGGCGATAATTTTCTCAAGGACGAGTCCCCTTACCGAAAGTCCTTCCGTGAAGCCCTTACCACGAGCTATGAGGGTTTCGTTTTCGACGATGCCGCTACGCTGATGTCTCAGCCGACCGCAATCAATAACGTTAAAGAAGATGTCGTCCAAAATTCTCTCGAAAGTATGTCAAGAGGTGGAATATTTAGAACTGATGTTACTCAACCTTTTGGTCTTGGAACTAAATGCGCCAAAACTTACGTTACACGATGTCTAGTTGGATCACCAGGAACAACATACAAATATTTGGGTCTTCGGATGTTCGCACATCCCTGGACGACGTCGACGACGACGGGTGAGGATAATAACAACAATAGTAATATGAAACGAAACGACAATGAGCGTCGTGTCTGTCATACTGTTGTAACAAACGATGCACAAACTATTCAAGAGCTCGCTCTAGCCTTGACCAATCGAACGAAAAAACATTTGAGAGATTTAGATGAATCACGACGGCAACGACAGCCGATGTTTGGTACAAGGGGACGACCGGGCTTTGATATATGCTTAATCAATCGAATGGAATCGAGTTCGGATCTGAAACCGTATAATTTTAGTGGTGATAGTAGTACTAGTAGTAATGGCAAAAGCGGCAACAAAAATGGAGTCAAGACTACTGTCAGTTGGCACGCTGATTCGAGCTTAGAACATTTTTCATCAATTGCGGTTTATCAGACAATATTGGGATCCAGAAGGATGAAAGCAATAATAACAGTAATGACAAACGCAAACGTCAAAGAACGGATTGCCAGAAACAAAAAGCCGATGAAGAGGAGGAAGGGCAATGGTTGGTAGCTCTCCGCGTCGCTCATCACTCAGAGGGACCTCAAGCTTCACAACAACGACGACGGGGAACCAACACCGAAACGGCAACTGTTGAAGAAACGCCACCCATCGCCGTTAATCTGCCATCCGGATCATGCTACTACCTGTTGGACGATTTCAATCATCATCATCAGCATACTGTTCTTACGACCGGCAATACCTCCACGGTAAGGTACTCTTGTACCTTTCGATTGTTAAGAGATTCACACAACATACAGGATTGGATAGATCGTGGCAAATCTGCAATACGGCAATTTCACAAAAAGGGCTCTCGGATATGGAGATCTGAACAATTGCTCTAACAGAAATCGAATCGGAATGGATACGACAATTTTATATACAAGGCATGGGACATCATCAGTTGTTATGGGAATCGTACTGGAAGGATCCGATACAAGAACTGCTATCGATTTGGTCACGATTAGAGCATCGAACGGAACAAACGATAGAGTTGTTGCGAGCGGCGGCTGAGGGTAAATGTGGTGTGGGGATGAATACAGAAAAGGCTGCTGATAAACCAACGAAAGCGGAACGAAAGGCTCGAGATCGCCGAAAGAAGTCTCTCGCGTCAATTCGAGAACTCGTGTCTCGGATTAACGAAACTCCGAAGAAGATGGAGCAACTGCCTTCACGGAGCTGTATCAACCCATGGCAGAACTTTTGGAAGAGAGGGCTGAAATGAGAAGCAAGTGGGAGAAACGAGAAAAGGACCACGTCTTCCACGAGCTACCACTCGATTACAGGCCTATGAAAGTCCCATTTAAGTTTGAACGTACCATCGACGAAAATAATATCGGAAACGAATATGTTGCGACCTCCCCACTCCCAAATTCTCCCGACAAACTAAAAGAAATAGCCGCACAGCTTCTGCAACTCGGTAGAGCATACCGAAATGGTGACGCGAAACAATTGCCACCTCCATGGAAGAAGGAAAAACCCAAACAGACGCATTAGCGGAAGGTGACTCGACAGTCGATGATCATTCCAAACCATTGGATTGGTCTGGTTGGAATGCTTGCGCCCAATTATTTGGATTGGAACTACAGCATCCGTGGGCTGCAGCGATAATCGATGGAGAGAAAGTGATTGAAACAAGATCGTACAGTCTTCCTCCTTCTCTGATTGGGGGGACAAAGGTTATGATAATTGAGTCTAGTAGTGGAAAGGCAGGAGTAAGTAGCTTGTGCAACCATGTGGATTTTTCTACTTCTAGCAGGAAGAAAGGAACTGGCAACAGCAAAGTCATCGGTTGGTGTACATTTACATCTGTGAAAACATATACTACGAAACAAGAATTTCAAGCAGAGGAGAATCTGCATCTTGTCACTCCCGATAGCGGATATGGATGGAAAGATGATGGATCGACGGAAAAGGTATACGGTTGGATTGTTGGAGAACGGTACCGTTTTGACGAATCTTCGACTACTGACGAAGAAAACATTCCTTACGATTCTGGTGTACGGCGTTTTAGATCTCTCTTTCAACTACACAAGAAGAAAAGTAAAGATGCATTCCTCATACCAGCAACAAGAAAAATATCAACAAAAGAAATCTTGAGAGAAAAACAAACAGAATTCTAATGGAAAGAAAAAGAAACGAGGGAGGTACTAGAAAATAAAGGACAGCAAAATTTTTATTCTACTTTTAAATCACTGTGAAAAAATAACAATTGACAACTGCAATAGAAGACTTTAATAGAAAATACTTGATCAGTGGATCCTATTTACTTTTGTGTTTAATTATTCTGTCGTTAGCTGTTGTTATGTTTATTCTACAAGTCGTACTATTTGTAGAACGCGTCTTATCACTACTGAGATCTAAACGGTATGTATCTCCCTCCACCTCTCACACCAAGTCAATATGTTCTGTTTATGTAGTGTAATAACTACCACCGGTAACTTACTTCGTCTTTGCTTTGATGCTTTTTTGTTGAGTTCATACAACATACAAATTTTTATGATGTACATTATTACTCATAAAAGTATGATGATGTCATGATGATGTCATCATTCTTCTTTGAAGCTGAGTTGCGTTAAGTATCAAAACTACGCGACCATTAGCCACGGGCAAAATTTCGAAGTGTGAACGGAGAAAGAATTTATTGTTCCACACGACGTACAGTATTTATTTTAAGGTAAATTCTGCTGCTTGCACTTTGCTCGCACGATCTAATCAGAATTTAAGAAAATTAGAAATAGCACAAAGAATTATGAACTATTGAATAAAGAATTTCGGCAATTCAATGCATCACGGGGGCAATTGGCAAACAATTTGGCAGAGTTTATTGGCATGCCACAATTCTTTGCGCTGTGTGATAATTCTTTGTGCTGGGTGAAGAGGAGAATAAAATTTTATTGAACCAGTCACCAAGAAGAACGTCCCAACGAATCAAATCTGAGCAATTTGCGATAGGCGACGTCGTCATAGTAGTGAATCAATCCCAGCTGTCAGCGACACAATTGAGGCATTTGGTTTTTGAATTTGTATGAGAAGACCCTGCATCATTGTACAAACAATACGGTACAAATAAATACAGTCGTGAATTATAGTAAAGATACAATTTACTACCGTACCACATTAACATTAACGCAACACCCCAAGCAAGTTGAGGAATGAATAATAATACGATTAAGAATACGAATACGAATACGAATACGAATACGAATACGAATATGAGTGCTCAGGAACGACATACGCTGAATAATGACGAGGAAAAAAAACGAAATTCCTCATCGTCGATACAAGAAGAGTCATCACTGACGAAAGCAACAACTCGACCATCGCGAGTGCCACCAAATTCTTCGCCATCGCCACAAACACAAACACAACGACGATACGAAGAATTGAAAATTATGGACGGTCCCTTATACAAGTGGCCGCAGTCAGAAGCGGCAGCGACAAATAATAATAATTATCCATCATCGTCACCATCAACGAATCATGGTTGTGACGATAACTCTTACAATATGCATCAATCAACGCCGTCGACATGGACGACTCCATCTCCATTACCTGCTGAAACAACTGCATTGTTGATTGTAGATGTACAACCAGAATATTGGTCGAATTGTCTGGCTGTTAGAAAAGATTTTCCTGATTTTCCAGAACATTTACGTAAAACAATTAAAATATGTCGTCAACGTAGAGCAAAGATAATCTGGGTCCGTGCTGATTATCAACACAAACATAGTCCATGGCTGTCACAATTTGAAAGGATTCGTGGTGAACGTAATTTAGGTGAAGTTCCATGTGATCCAACATCACCTGAATTTAATTGGGAGGAATTTGCTACACCTGAGGGGGGAGAAGTGATCATTGCTAAGTCTAGTTGGTCCAGTACAAGTAATACAGCATTGGTTGATATATTAAATGTTGCATGTATTGAAAATGTCTTAGTTTGTGGATTAATCACATCAGTTTGTGTACAACATTCTGCATTTGGCCTCTTTGAGGCTGGCTTTCGAACATTGTTGGTAGAAGATTCGTGTGCAGACAGATCTCGATTTCGACACGAGGCTGCATTGGCATTATATGGTGATTATATGTATGAACTTGTTACAAGTAATGATCTTGAATCGAAGAGTACAGGGTTGATCCCTGCAGAACCAGTTTGGATCGTATTAGATGCAGAAACTAATATGGTACGAGCTAATTCATTTCCAAGACAAGTTACTACAACAACAACTACCGCTATTACTAATAGTAATAAAACAAGTACGAGTACAATTAGTAGTATGGCGGCCTCCTCATCCAGTGCTAGTTTTATTACCAACAATGTTAGTTTTGGCAACGATGATGAAGATGACGAAGAAGGAACAACAGATTCTGATGATACACTCATGATGTATAAAAACGATGAAGGAGATACATCAGCAACTATGGATTCTATTCGTAGCCATCGTGAAGCATTACAAGCAGTGGACAATCTAGTTTCATTCTTGATGTACCCAACCAATATTGATATTAAATGATGATAAACAAAAACAAATGGAAGTTTATTCAACTAAGGAAAGAGATATATAAAAAATGTATATATTATGTTGGGGTTTTCCTATCCTTCTACTCTTCGTTGGTAATTCTTCATTTGTTTATTCATAGAAATTTTATTGACAACTTCTTATCAGCATCAGCAACAGAAGTTATTTATCTAAGTATCAGAAATAATAATAATAAACTAAAGTAAATTTATTGTACATAAAAGTTTGTTTCATGTACAGTATTATTATCAGTTGTGTAGAAGAGACATGAAGGAATGACAGTAAAATAGGCACAGTCTGCTTAATGTCTTTGGATCCCTCAATATCTTTTGGTTGTCTGTATAGAGCACACATTGGACTAACTCTTGAATGTGAAAAAATAACTTTTAAAAATTGTATTGAAGACAGTTCATAACACTCTACACTGCGCTGCCCGATCCAGTAGATAAATCAGATTATATCATGGTATGTTGTTTGTTAGCTGTGTTCTAGCATTAATTGATCTGCTGTCAATCTCTCTTTCCAAAGACGTGAGGGTGAGGGTGAGGGTAAGTGTTTGATTTACCACTAGCTAGACAGGAAGCATATTCATATGCTGTGAAAAAAATAGGTATAATAGATACTTTTCGGACGACTGACGTACGAGTAGACGCGGATTTGTTTGCTTTTCGACGACGACACATCATGCATTTCCCACTTTTGAATAAAAATGAATCTTATAACTTACATAATCGATGATTGGCAGGTACCGTAATAGTAGTGTAAAGAGTAGTAAAGTGAGTTGACGAGACCACGAATATTGTTGATTGTGAAAGGAAAGTTATACTTGAAAAAGAAAAGGAAATAGAGACGAAAAAATGAGAGTTAAACACTTAGAAGCATCATTGTCGTGCCTACAACGGGAATTTGACGACCCAAAAATTGATCTTGAGCAGTATCCAACTTGTCCTGAGCTAGCAGCATCTATTATGGACATGGCTATCAAACGCGGTGACATTGGGAATCCTGGACAAAGCTGTTTGGATCTTGGATGTGGTACGGGTATGTTAACGGTAGCCGCAGCTTTTGTCATAGAGGAGGGTGAATTTGTTTACGGAGTCGATTGCGATGATGATGCCCTAACGATAGCCCAGAGCAACGTCGAACATGTAGAACTTGAAGATTGTGTGAAATTCCTTCAAGCCAAGGTACGGATGAAAGAAGCGAATCTAGATGAGAATGTTGACAACAAAAATGTAGGAGGCCCTCACAAAAAGCGTGGGGGACGGAATGGTCGTGGTGGTGGTCGTGGTCGTGGTGGACGGGGTCGTGGCGGTGGTGCTCATAATGCGGCCTCCTCGACGAAGTCCCGGTTGATACACGATAAAGAAGATGGTGTTCCATTGGCAGATAAATGTGTTGAGTGAGTATAATAGCAACACAAGTATGTCACATATCAATGTTTTATCGTTATTATTATCGTACTAATGGATGTTCCCGTTGCTATTTTACTTATTCGATTCTGTTCACGAAATTCATCGAACGTCACAACATAATAAAATCTTATATAAATAATAACAACAACAATGACAATAGAACGGTCTTCACGAATCCACCCTTCGGAACGAAAAATAATGCGGGTATTGATGTACAATTTATGAGGACGGCTACAAGGTTAGCAAAACGAGCGGTCTAGTGAGTTATATTCCATTTTGATTTCTATTTCTACCATATACCATGACTTTCTCTATTTTTCCAAATACTCAGTGGGATTTTATTCTTATAATTTTCATTACTATCTTTTATTCTTAAGTTCATTCCACAAGCGAAGCACAAGAGACTTTTTACTAAAAACAATCAGAGACGATTGGGGTTTTACAGAAAGTGAGGTGGTGGCTGAAATGAGTTTTGATATCCCAAATTCGTACAAATTCCATAAATCCAAGACGAAAGATATGAGGTAGATCTTATCCGTATATGCGTTGTTAACCGTAATGATGATGATAATGCTGTTGATGTTACGGTTGGTGATACTATTGAAGAGGGTTCCGGGTGTTGTAATGATGGCGTAAGTGGCGGCGAAAACATAAAGGAAAATCAAGAAGAAGAAGGGGGAACACCCAAAGAAATATGACGATGTACCCCCAAGTAGGCCGAGCCACATACTGCTATAATCAGGAATATCCATACGACTATTTGTCTATAGATGATGAAAATATACGTAATTTTTCTTCAAAAGATAAACTACAACTTACTTTATAGTATGTCCCCCCTCAAGAGAAATAGTCGCCACCGATTCCTACTTCTGTTGCAGCATTATTAGCCCCTTTTTGAACATTCGTGAACATCATTTCATCAATTATTTCTATTCGTCTTCCTCTCTCAATATCCCATCATATTATGCATTCAGAGAAGATTTACCACCCACCTTATATGTAATTAATGCAAGGATGTTTCCGAAGAGATTGTTAACTCGTCATCGTCATAATGGTTTATTCCAGTATCTAAAGTTTTGTCTCGTCGTCATTGCATGTGGTACCTGCCTCGTCACTCCGCTGCGACGAATTACTTGACGATGATTTTTCGTCGCTTTTGTCTTCGTCGTCATCGTTTTGCTCATCATCTCCCACCCCTTCCTTCGCTTGAGTCGACGGGATCACTGTTACCTCTTCCACCGTGGGTGCACACTGCACTGCCTCAAACTTTTCCTCGCTAAAACCCTCGATTGATTTCCAGGGATCTTGCTGGGAAAGAACAGTAGACAAAGATGAGGAACGAGTCTTATTTCTCTGAATCCCGTGAGAAGTATCACCTCCTTCATCTTGTGGGTGTCTATTTGTCGTAGTAGATGTTGATCTTCCGGGTAGTTTCTGGTTCAAGTTTCCATCACCAGTCAAGCGTCGGTTCGGTTCGTTGTCGTCGTTACCCCCATCACCATCACCAGCCGTTGCTTCATCCTGAATGTCGGTGTTCCTCTCAAACCAAGTACCCACCGCGGGAGACAACGATAGTGAAGGTCCGCTGATCGTTAGTCTTTGCGCATATTCCTCGTTGAAAGGCACCCCAGCTCCACTTATAGCAGTCATTCTTAGCATTGCCTGTGTCTGTTCTAGAGACTGTGATTTACCAGACCAAGAATTTCGTCTATCCGCAAACATAGTTTCGCCGAGTTGCTGCTGCTGCTGCTGGAGCTGTGCTGTAGCTGTTGCTGTTGCTCATGCTGTTGCTGCTGTCGTTGCTGCTGTTGTAGCTGTAGCTGCTGTTGTAGCTGCTGTAGCTGCTGATCGTTCCCACTCAATAGAAGTGGGTCGAAATTATGATTGTGGAGGCGATGAAATCGATTAGCGTGTTGTCGACTTGTATTATTTGTATTAGAAACCAAACCAGCTCTATCGTTGGGCGCTACTGGGAATTGATGAGGTTGACGACCGGGATAGTTATCAATTGAAGTACCGAGCACATTAGCCATTAAATTACGTGGATTCCTCGTCAAGTTGTTCTCGAGATTATCACCACCGCCGCTAAAGCCACCACCACTGTTCCCGGTACCAGCACTCACAAATGGTAAAAGATATTGATTCTCATACTGTTGACGAAGTTGAGACGAATGCACTTCCATTGAATTAGTATAAGCAGCAATGTTGTTAACAGCAGTATCATTTTGATTCTGCTCTCGAATGATAGCATTAGTAAATTCCGATAGTTGCATTCTGGTCGTATCTGATAGAGTGGGTATATCCATTGAATCGGAGAAGTTGCTAGAAGCATTAGAATGAATCGATGACTGGAAAAGACCTCCTATATCATGAGCATTTATGGACTGCTGCAAGTTATTGATAAATTGATTATTTTCGACCCGGGCTCCTCCGCCAATCTCTCGTTGTTGTCCTTGTCGTGGTGATGCGACTGTAGGTATTCCTATAGCGTAATCAATCCCTGTTTTTTTTGTAGTGGGTGCTGGGGCTTCTTTTAATTTAGCTGATTTTTCTATCTTTTCTTTCTTCTCCTTTGCTCGCCAAACCACCATTTCTTTAGCGTATCGTTCTTTGTCAACGGCAGCTATTGTCTCGTATGGAACCCTTTCTTGTGCGTCCAGAATTTTCCATTCCGTTGCGATGGTTCGTGCTAAATTTGCGAAGCCTACGCCTGTTGATTTTTTCTTTGAAGACCTTCGACGTGTCCTCTTTGATCCTTCTTCTTGTGCTTATTGTCACTACTGCTTGTACCTTCAGCTGCTAGCATAATAGCTTCTCTTCGGGCTTTGAAAAATAGATTGTAAGCCGACAAAGGACGCTTTGGCATATCTATAGGAAAGGAAAGGATGACGGGTGCAAGAAATTCAAGTAAGAAGGATGCAATAATATAACCTAAACATACTATACTCGACTAACGTTGGTAGACTACTTTACCTGGTGGTTTCTTCCAAGGAATGAGAGGTGACTTTCTTTTTCGTTTCTTTTTTTCCGTGTCTATTGCTGTAACATCATCCTTAGTATGTACATCATTCTTTTGAACCTTTACGATCTCCTCTCTTCCTTCTGTATTATTATTTTCGGTGTGCATCGTCTTAATTTCGGTACCATTATCTCGCTGCATGTTTTTATTTTTGTTGTTAATATTCATTTTACATTATTGTTCCTATCCGCTTCTTTTTATTGTGTTCTCACAGGTTACATAAAAAGGAGATCAATTTTTCATTTATGAAACCTGGGCCTCGGTCGATTGAAATATTATACTAGTCACCGCCGATGTGATGTTGGTTGCCATTCCCGCTTCTCGTTGGGGCTCGAATTCATATAAAGATCGCCTCGCTCCCACCAGGTTAATCAAAGCAAAAGGGGTGAAGGCAGTGGTACTGGTGCTTGTATGAATGGCGTAACCTAATGGCGTATCGGATCTTCATCTTTGTGATTGCGTTCTAGGTTTTTGTGAAGTATTCAATTTCGACTTCACGTAGTGGTAATAGTACGCGCGATGAGATACTGTTATGTTTCTTTGATACCAGTTTCAGAACTTGAGACTCAATTCTTCAAGATTGAAGGAGATATTTGTTTAACGATAAACACTGACTTCTAAAGCGGGGTAGGCCAGGGCTTATATTAATGTTAACTAATTCGAGACATTGTAACATTATTTAAACCAAATTATCAAATTAAAAAAACAACTCCGAATAGTTTTAATATGCTTCTTTTTTTAAATATCATAATGATGCGCTAAAGAATGTTGAAAGTACGACTGACTTCTAAAGTGGGGTAAGGCTTATATTAATGTTGTCTAATCAGCCAAGAGACATTGTAACATTATTTAACCCCGGATTACAGGTACGACTAACTATAACATGTGCACAATAAGGTGCACAAAAATAACAAGCGAATATGCAAATTACTGTACTATGCTGTACTCAAGCCTCGTACAATTGTACTTGTTCTAGTAGATCATAGTTCAAGTTTCTTAAACAATTGGCCACAATCTAACTGCTAGAAGAATCAGTATTACATTAGTTAAGAGACTACGATATTGATTTAGTATTAAATTGTTTCGTTATTATGATAATAATATATTATAGTAGTACTTAGTACTGCAGTAGTATTAGTTGAGTATAGTGGTTAATTAACAAGTCCCTTGGTCGCATATACCTTTCCCCACCCTCAAACTCAAACTCAAATTGATGTCACAAATTTTGTAGAACATTTGCTTAGCAAGAACCACACGTTTTGGGACACCATTCCGACAAATTTTCATTCCTCCACGTTTTGGAACATCTACGTCGTTTCTTCTTTGAGACCCAATTGCAGGTCTTGGACTTTTTGTTTTTATATGTCAGGTTTCGATTTTTGACTTTAGAACAAGAAACAGAATTAGTGACATTAATCTTAATTTTAGCGTCCCTACCAGCAATCGAAACTAGTTTCACATTAACATTGAAGGATGAATTGTCAAAATTCTTTATGGTGTATGATGTATTATCATTAGTTGATAATTTTGATACTTTCCAAGATTGGCCATATTCGTTTGGGCCACCGGTCTTTCGGATAATAGTTACCTTGTTGGCATCCTCAACAGTTCCTGAATTCATACCTGCCTTACGATTAAATCCAATGTAGTAATCGTCTGCTGAATTTTGCTGCTTCAATCGTAAACTGATAAGATTATTAGTAGAGCCGTTCCTACCAAATTGATAATCATCGACACCATTCATGACGAAGCTTTTAGAATTGGCCCAATTTTTTGCTAATATCTGGGTCAAAGGATCTACAGACTTCGATTGTTTTGTGTACCATCCAAGCTCGTAGCTTTTTGCTGCGTTGAAGCACATTTTAGGTGCATCATCTACGTCATATGAATATCCCTGGATTACAAAATTATAATAATATGAGGTGAGTTGTAAGAAAGGGAGAGAGAAAAAAGGAGGAATTTCACGGTTAGAAATGATGTAGAGCTTTTGGAAAGAACTTGCTCTTGTGTAAGATTTGCTTGATGGCATATTCGCTAATTATTATCATCATCGTCGTCGTCATGATTGTCATTCATTTTCTTACCATCATACCGGATTGATCACCATAAGTGATAAAACCTTCTCCAGAATGCGCAAGACCAAGATTATGCCCAACCTCGTGAACTTGTGTACTAATACTCGAACACCAGTTATCATTGTAATAGGAATCCAAGCGATTAACGTAAGCATATGCGAGCCAGTCCCCGGTCCCGGGAGGGATACAAAACAAAATAAGATCAAATTGAGTTAAATCACCGTAGAGTTCAGCAGCCTTTGCCTTGGCATTGGTTTCAAATGTTTGTTTGTTTCCATTTACCGGATTCGAATTGATCTTGACGTCCACAACACCACCACTAATGCTGCGTCCGGTTTGGGTCTTCCCTTGATATGGTTCAATCTTGAGTTGCCCATGAGAACATGCATCGTATTGTGACTTAAGACAAAGTTTGTCCTCAAAGACGTCGGCTCGCATTTTTTGTATACTGGCAGTGGGTTCAGTTCCATCCTTTGCGATGACTCGAACAACTAGGGTTCTCAACCTACCAGATGGAGTTGCCAAGTTGCGATGTTGTTGTTGTCGTCGTTGTCGTTGTCCTCTACGATCGTTGATTTCATCTTTGGAAAGTTCGTGAACTTCTACGGATGCTGTAGATGGGACAATAATTTTTTCCGTTCCTTCGATGGTACCCTCACTTATAAACAACGTGCTACGACCAGATTTGGCTCCATGACTTTGTAAGAACTTTTCGTCGATTCCTTCAATCTCGACTGTATCGACACCGAGATTCTTTGCTTGTGCTGGACTGAATTCGCACGACCATTTCTCTTCGGTACGACTGCTGTGGAAGTCGGTTTTTTGATGATCATGATCATGGTCGTGATGCTTAACTTCACCACCCGAAGAATCTGCTTCTTCAATGGGCAGATATTGTATGTCTTTTAAGAAAAGAGTACATTCTGTCTTCGAAAGGTGAAGTTGGCGTCGTCCTCGAAGAGTAGAAGTTGAAAATGATGGGGTCGGCATTTGGGCAATGACGGCGCCGAATAGAATAGTAATATATAACTTCATTGTCAGGTTGTTTTTGCTGTTGCTGTTGCTGTTGTCTGTTCGAATATCGTTCTAGTTTTATCTAATGTCGTTCTAGTTTTATGAACTATAGCGTTTGTTTGTTTGTTTTAAAAAAGTGGTTTATATTGTGAGAGAGAAACATTGTGGCCTGTTGTGGTTACTGTTAAAGGGCGACGACTGTTACAGCGCAGAAATGAGGGCAGGATATCAACTATCATTTAGATTGATGTGTAGGTGCGTGCGTATAATAGTACAGTAGATTTGAGGTTTTAATTGGAGTAGTAACACTTATATACCGTGTTGTATCGTGTTTGGTCGGGTTTTTTCTACGACGAGACATATTTGAATGAAAGTGTGAAAACCGTGAAAATAAAGAACACGGTTGATAGCTACAACTACTGTATCAGCTAATAACAAGCAGCGTGAGAGGAGCAGGAAGAAACGTATTTTTTCAGATCATTATTTTAGCAGAAAAACAAACCCATTTAACATTTTTTTACGATCAAGCAAGGCCACAAAGAAAAAGAAAAAATGTAAATGATGTGACGAAAACTTTTCATGATTCCGTATTCCGTATTCCATAACCTCAAAGTAAATGTCAAGATACGGTATACAATAATGTACTACCATAGCGTGTGTACCCTCGAATCAAAAGTAACAGCCACGTGACACGACAATTCTGCATGCCTGATCATTAATTAAAAAATAGAACTTTTAAGCGCTCACGTACCTTTGCAAATTTGAGCCTAGTAGTATCAAAAAATAATCTATTTCAAAAGAGAACATACTAAGTACTATCAAGTTCAATTCCCACATACTGACGCACTTAGGGGATTGCATTAAGTAATATATTTTGAACAAATTACATACTATGATTTGATACGCTTAAAAACGCGCCACAAAAGCTGTTATAAATTACAGTGTATTGAATGTTTGAAAAATGAAAATAGCCTTGCCTCAAAGCTTATCACGATACTTCAACACTCGCTTTTTGAAAAAGAACCACAAACAACACGAAATTAGTATTTGGCTTATTTCAAAGCACATCATATTGCCCATTCCCCATCTCACAGATAGATTTTTTTTGACCACTTTTTTGCCCGTTGACCTAATAATAACAACACAACGCCAAAACTAAACAAACGTAGTATTATTGTTGTAACTACTAGAAACATATACGTCCAAGTAAGTTGAGCTTAGCTCTCTCTTTATCTCTCTACTAAGTTATTTGAAATACAAGTATTAAAACAAATCCTGCGTAGTAAATTGTGTACAAAGTAGTACATAAGTCGGTACACGATTAAACTTATTTTCATTAACTCTCTAAAACAAACATAATACAAACTCAATGAATACTTAACACTCACACGTACATACTTGTAAATAATGATGTGCTAATAACAGGAAACAGACAATGATGGAGTTCTCACGAGGTAATGGTAATAAATCGAATGACGATGAATGGGTGACGAAAATGTCTGGGTCGATGACCAATCAATCTGATCAAGAACTGTTACGAAGATTGAGAGCTAATGGTGGCGGTGGCACACCAGGCGGTATGATGCAACAGCAACAACAACAGCAGCAGCAACAACAACAACGCCAATCTGGATCACAACAAAATGGTGGCGGCAATACCAACAACGGTGCTGGTGGTGATCCAAGCGCGGAAGAAGAACTTCTCTTGCAACTACTTTATACCAGACGTCGTCGCCAACAACAAATGCAAGATCAAGGAATGGCGATGAATGGTCCTGGTGGTGGTGGTGGTGGATCTGGATCCGCTGGCGAGGATTTTTCAGAAGCTGAACAACTTCAGAAACTTCGTGAACAACAACAAGAACAAGCTGCGACTGTTGTTAGTAGACGCAATTCATTATCAGGTGCCGCAGAACGAAGAGCTTCTATGCTTAGTTCGTTTTCGGAAAACTCTGGGCCTGGAACCACGGGAGGAGGTGGTGGTCCTGGTGGTGGTGGTGGTGGTGGTGGTTCTAATAATATGAATAACACGAATCAATCAAACAACATGTATGGTTCTCGTTCACCGTCTCGTGGAACAGGATCGATCTCTCCCTTTAATGCTAACATGGACAATAATCCTAACAACATGCGTCGTCCTTCCGGTATGGGTGTGATGGGTGGTAACATGTTCGGTGCTATGAATGGGATGAACATGGGCATGAATATGGGTATGAACCAAATGGGGAACATGCATGGTATGAACATGAATGGGATGGGGAATATGATGGATCCCTTCCACCAACAACAACAACAACAACACCAAGATGGATTTGGTGGACAGATGGGACAACAAGGGGGTAATCAATACCTCGACCCACAACGTGTAGATTTATCATCATCACGCCTCATGGCCTTGCAACGACAACAGCAAGAAGCAGGTGGTATGATGATGCCATCTGGACTATTCTCACAGATGAATGGTGCACATCCGTCCAATGTTGGTTCTAATTTCATGATGGACCGTGATCGGATGATGGATTTGAACTTGTATGGTCATACTCGGGAACAGCTTGCACAAGCTCAGGCCCATACTGAAAAGCTATTGCTTCGAGAACAATTGCAACATCGTCAGCTTCAACAGAATCAGATGCAACGTGGAGGAGGGGCCGGTAGTACCGGTAAGAAGAAACGTGCACCCGCTCGAAAGAAGGCTCCCACGAATAAACCCCGTAGACCACTCAGTGCGTACAATCTATTCTTTTCGGAAGAACGGGAACGCATCCTCAAGGAGATCGATGAAAAGGCAAAACTTGAAAAGGGAGACGATCCCAAGAAGGAAGGTGAAGAAGATCCCAAGAAGGAAGATGGCGATGACGACAAGAAAAAGGATGACGACGAAAAAGATGATGGTGATGACAAAAAGAAAGATGATGATGGTGATGACAAAAAGAAAGATGATGATGGGGATGACAAAAAGAAAGACGATGATGTTGATATCAAAAAAGAAGAGGAATCAACCGATAAAAAAGATGAATCATCAGAAACACCAAAAGCAGGAGATGACGACGGCAAGAAACGTGAAATTCCCAAGGCATTCCTACGACCCCTCCTTCCTGTACAACGGAAACGAAGAGCTCATCGTAAGACACATGGGAAGATCAGTTTTCGATTGTTGGCACAAATGGTTGGTGCTCGATGGAAGGCTCTTCCTGACGATGATAGGAAGTATTATCAAGATCTTGCCAAGGAAGATTCTCTCAGACAAAAGGAGGCAATGAAGGAATACTACCGTATGGAACAACGTCAACAAACAGAAATTACAGTTCCGACATCCATCAGTGACATCAACAAACCCATTATCAATAACGTTGGAATGGGTGGTGGTGGGGAGGGTGATTCATCATTGATGAAAGTTGATCCAGAACCTGTCATCAATACGGGTGGAACCAACATCGACGACGACGAAAAGAAAAACACCATGGATATGGACGTTGGAGAAAGCACAAGTAAGAATATCGACGACGATGATGATGATGTAACCAAGAATGTCCAAGATAAATACGAAGTTTAAGAAGTCATGCTGCAACCGTGCCACTTTACCTACTTACTTACACTAACAAAAAAACAATGAAAGGGAGGGGACGACTGAAAGTCTTTGATTATTTGAATCATCGTGATACCATCGTATCCTCAAGTTCGAATTTAAGAATTCATTATTTGATCGTCATAAATACTATGCAAAGAACTTTATTAAAACTAAATATATTCAAAGAAAATTATATCACTAGCAATTTTTATCATCATGATCAATTTTGTTCCCTCTTTCAATTTCATTAATTTTACTGTCACTTTTCTAATTATTTCTCCAAGAAATCATTGATTTGATGGATAGGACTAAGTTGTTGACTTGCTAGCCTTTCTTAGGTTCTAGTAAAGGAGGAGCAGCAGCAGCTACTACAAAATAAGCAATAAGTTATGATAGCTACACTATGACGAACTTACTACCGCTCTACATGCTGCTCATGACCATTCGATCCGTATTTCTGCTGCGAGACCAAAATGATCGCTGGGAAAGTGTTCTGTCGACTGCCCAATGGGCTCATTGGCAATGAGCAGAAAGGAGGGTACCGTCACGCGTAGTTCCCCATCTCTATCATCAGTTTTGTCGTTTGTCGCGTTGCAGTGATAATAAATACGATCGTATCGTCTTTGATAAGCCCGCGTGTTGCTTCCGTAGTAGAGATTCTGCCAGACAGCAGTCTGGTGGTGGTTTGTGCCGTTTGCTATCGTTCTTGCGGTGGTATCCCAAGAAAATCGAGTGTGCGGATCCGCTCCGGCTGCCTTCCAGGCATCGACCAGCTGCAAGGAATCCTCCACGACACGGTCCTCCTCATCTCTCATGTTGGTGTCACCAGCCAGAATCACCACCACCTCCTCCTCCTGCGTCTGCTGGGAGGCAAGCTGCAACAATTCCTCGAGCTGATCCTGACGAGTAAACGAGCCCTGCTGGAAGGGTTCCAAGTGCATCGAGGCGATCCAGATCTCGAGTCGACGTCGACTGCCAGCTGCACTCGTGAAGGACAAACGGGCCGCGACAGCCGGTAGGTTGACGGCCGAAACGGCCTCGACATGGGCGGCCCAATCCTTGCGGACCCACAACGCCACGTACCCCGCGTGCGATGCTGTTGTTTGCGGGATGATACTAGATGTTGCTGGATAGTAATACTGCTGGTAGTCCACTAGAAAGGTGTCGACCCACAGTGATGAGGGACATTCTTGGAGGGCGATAATGTCTGGGTTTGTGCAAAGGAGCGTTTGGCGAAGATAGTCCAGTGCCAGCTGAGGATTCGCGACCCAGCTGTCGGGAGCCTTTCCCGAAGGCACGAGTTGAGCATATTCATCGTAACAATCTTAATGCTTGTCGGTTCGGTCATGCTGCTGCTGGTGTGGTTGATATCATCATCATTTTGGATATTGCAATCATACCGGTACACATTCTTGTTGTGCTGAAAATAAGAGACGACGATTCTACCATAACAAGTCACGGCGATAGCCGCCACGACGGACGAAAGAAGCAAGATGGAGTAGTAGTGTGAGCATCTCGTTCTTCTTCTCGGTCCGAATGATTATGAGTACTGCCACCCCCAGTTCTGTTTTCTGAACTGACAGGAGCTGGGTTCTCGCCACGAGTAATAGTACTACTAGTACTCTCGGTGGTGGTAGCAGTTGGACTCGTCGACCGATATCTTTCCCTCATCTTGATGTATAGCCATGAAATAGTGTATTGGAGATGTAAGCGTAAAAAACGAAGAAAAAGAATCTGCATCCCATCCGCGACATGACATGACAAGATCACTAGGATAGTATTAGGATACGATTAGACCAAGCGATTAGACTCTGACAAGATCGAGAAGTCTCACAAATTTGAATCAAACTGAACACGTTCAAAGAACCGAGGAGTTGTTTCAGAACTGTTCACGACTCACATCTCACCATCTCACAATATTGATATATTTTTTTTATTTTTCGGGTCCGTCTGTCACGTGTACGTACGCACGTTTCTAACACGTAACTTTTGAACTTTAATACATCGTACGATTTTTCAAGCGAGCTAGCTAGCTACAGTAGCTAGCTTCGAAGCTAGCAGTAGTAACTAACGATAATAACAAATTATACTGTAGTAGTAAAACACTCTCATGCCTGATGAATCATAGTCTCGCTGTGCGTTCCAACACATATAAGTATTAACTCCGCACCTCACTATTCCACCTATTTGAAGGTAAACAGAAGACGGGCGTCAGTCCAACTTACTAGTTATCGTCGTTTTAAGTTTTAATAAAAAAATAAAATAAAATAAACTACATAACAAAACATAAACATACAGCAATTATACCATGTCCAACCGCAATGCAGGTCAAGTCAAGAATCGAGCGCCAGCGCCGATCCAAATATCCGCGGAACAACTGCTTCGGGAATCAGCTGATCGACAGGAGGTATTGACAGTCGATCCGGTCGTGCAGGTGCATGATGGAGAGGAATATCAATCGTATCTTCGAGATCGTAGAAAACACTTCGAGGACAACATCCGATACCGTCGCGAACACATCGGAAATTGGGTCAAATATGCGAAACTGGAGGAAGAACACAAAGAATTTGAACGAGCTCGATCGGTATTTGAACGTTCCCTCGAGGTGGAACCCCGATCGGCGGAATTATGGCTCCGGTACTCTCAATTTGAGATGAGGAATGAATTTCTAAATCACGCCAGGAATATCTTGGACCGTGCCGTCCAATTGTTACCTCGAACAGACTTTTTATGGTACAAATACGTATATATGGAAGAATTGGTACGAGACATACCAAAATGTCGGGCTGTCTTCGAACGATGGATGAAATGGATGCCGGATGACAACGCCTGGGCGGCTTATGCACGCTTCGAAACCAGGTGTGGAGGTGGAACAGGTAACGACCGCGGTGAGGCGGTGATGAGACGATACGTCAACGCGTATCCGTCCGCAAAATCTTTCACAAAATTCGCCAAGTGGGCGGAATATGAAGCGAAGAATGTCGACCTTGCACGGACGATATGGGAGGCGTGTTTGTCGGAACTAGAACCAGAAGAATCCAAACAGGCTCGAGTATTTTCTAGATTCGCGAACTTCGAAGAACGACAGGGAGAATACGATCGTGCTCGGGTGATTTACAAGCACGCCATTGTGTTGCTACGACTGGAAGAATTAGATAAAATGAAAGCGGAGAAATTGTCCTCGGATCACGACGACTATGATATTCCCGATTGGGAAATCAAACAACGGAAGGAATTATACAAGTCGTATTTGACCTTTGAAAAGAAACATGGGAATCGGCAGGGTATTGAACGGATCTTGTTGACAAAGCAACGAAGGGAATATAATGAACGCGTCGAACGAGATCCTTATGATTACGATGCTTGGTTTGAATTTACCAAGCTAGAAGAAGATCACGCGCTCCTCGTAGTGGATAAAAATAACCGTAATCGTGGTGATCCGACTGCTGTTCGGGATGTTTACGAACGAGCTGTGGCACAAATTCCTCCCGGCGATACAGGCGTTAAAGAACATTGGAAGAGGTACATATATTTGTGGATATACTATGCTACATACGAAGAACTGACCAACCATAATCTAGAACGAGCTTCGGAAATATACCAAACCTGTCTAGATCGCGTCATCCCCCACAAACAATTTTCGTTTGCTAAATTGTGGATATACGCGGCAAAACTCCAAATCAGACGAAAGAATCTAACTGCCGCACGAAAACTTTTAGGGAAAGCCATCGGGATGTGTCATGGCGGTAAGGAAAGAATCTTCAAGGAGTACATTGCCATCGAAATGTCTTTAGGAGAAATTGATCGTTGTCGGGCTTTGTACAACAATTATTTGAAGTCCATGCCTCAAAATTGTGAGGCATGGACTAAGTACGCTGAACTAGAAAAGTCCCTTGGTGAGTCCGAACGATGTCGGGCTATCTTGTCACTGGCAATTTCACAGCCCAGTCTAGACATGCCAGAAGTATTATGGAAATCATTTATCGACTTCGAAATCGAAGAGGGAGAGGCTAGCCATGCCCGACGATTGTACGAACGACTATTAGAAAAAACAAGCCACGTTAAGGTTTGGATATCGTACGCACAATTCGAGGCAGGAGATATCGGTGCAGGACTTCCGAAGTCTCGAACGATTCTTGACAAGGCTTATGATCTACTCAAAGAAGAAGGGCTCAAGGAGGAACGGGTCTTGCTCTTGGATGCATGGCGAGGTCTTGAACAACAAAAGGGTGACACTGAAAGCGTTGCAATTGTGGAAAAGAGACTGCCACGTCGTGTAAAGCGAAAGCGCATGCGAAAGGACGACGACGGGAACGATCTTGGCTGGGAAGAGTACTTCGACTATCAATTTCCTGATGACGATGATCAAGGGGCATCAAATCTCAAAATTCTTGAGATGGCTGCCAAATGGAAGCGTCAGCACGATGACGACGATGACGACTCGGACGACGATGATGATGATGACGACGATGATGACGATATGGATGAATAGAAGTAATAATCTATGATAGAATCTATTATATCATAACACAAGCTAGTAACAAATTCGTTGAAATTCTTTAAAAACATGAAAATTATTTTATGGTTGTTGCCAAGGACTGTCTAACACACTCTAGCAGTAGTATAGAGTATTGAATAGTATCACGTTTTAGGTTGGTATTTGTAAAATGGTTGTAACTCCATTAAACCCCGTTTTCTAAGCTACTAGTATTACCATCGTATCATCTTTTTTACTGTAGCTCTTCTCTAGAAGTGTAAGAAAATTAGATGGTGGAATAGTTTTGCTCTACTGTATGCCATTCACTGGCATAGTAATAGTGCTTGGTGTCGGTTCCGGTAGAAATTCCATCTCCGCCTCATGCTTCTGCTTGGCTCTTCTTCCTCGCATTCTAATCTTTCAACCTTGCTAGAATTATCGTGATCGTTTGAGGTTACTTCTGCATTTTTCCAGAAACCCCAGCATTTACCGTCACATACTGCACCGAGTTGTTCTTGACAGGATCGACATCGTCGGGGTGCATTTGGATCAATCAAATGACAGTCTTCTTTTATTTCGCGTATTCGAGTTTCTGCCTTATTAATTTGCCTTGTTAACGTTCTTCGAACATTCTTATTGTTACCCCGTTCTACTGAAGCTTCGTCCCGGAGAATCCGCAAGACACGCTGTTGTTCTTCTAATTCGCTTTGATCGAAGATTTCTAAAAATGAGAAGTAGCATGACTTCCATGCGGCGTGTCGTTTACAATGAAATTCTCGCAGCGTTTTACTCCTTGTTCTACATTTTTCACAGATCAAAACTAAATCACGACACACAGTACAAACTCGTGACCCACAAAGCTCATCAAAAGGATCACTACATTCTACACATCTCCCAACAACTTCGTACGACTCGTTCTCATCATCATCATCATTATCATCATCATTATCATCATCGTCGTTGTCATCATCGCAGTCGCAGTCGTCGTCATTATTTTAATTGCAACGGAATTATTTCTGTGATAATCAACATCATTGTCATTTTCTTCGTGATCATCATTATCATTCTCATCGCATTTTATCACTTTCGTTGCAAAATTTGGTTTCATCGCCACCCGTTTGTCGAATGTAAAATTAAGACCTTTGAAGTGACCATCATTACCATATATTTCTAAATATCGATGTATCCCTCCTGATAATTGATTAACATCCTCAACTCCCTTTCTCTTCAATAGAACTGATGCCTTTTCACATCTAATCCCACCTGTACAATACATCAATACCTTTTTATCACGTAATTCGTTAGCATTTTGTTCGCAGAATTTTTCAAAGGAAGAAAAGGTTGTTGTTTCTGGATCAATCGCTTTCACATTTGTTCTGGGGTCAACAAAATGTCCAATGTCATGTTCGAAGGTATTTCGTACGTCAATCATGACTACCTCTTTAGTTTGGTTGTTGTTGTTGTTGTTGTTGTTGTTGTTGTTGGTGTGATTGTATCGACGGCAATGATATTGATAACGATGATAATTCCAAAATTTCATGAAATTCTTCTGGTGAAAGGTGTTTTCCAGTTTCGAGTGGAATATCATTTACGTTGACTAGACCGGATGTGCTGACAATTTCCTTGACGATACTGATCTTTAAATCAGGAAATAGTTGTCCCGAAGTAGAAGATTCATAGGAAATTTTCCAGTCGACGTCTTGAAATATCCTACTAGTACTACTGCTGTCATCATCCTCGTTACCGGTATCGTCATTGTCATGGATATTACTATTGGTTCTATCGGTATTAACGTTACTAGTATTTGGACCAGTTATTCTTTCCTCATCACCATCACAATCGTCGTCGTCGTCGTCGTCGTCGTCGTCATCTGGTGGCGTCGTAATATTCATCGATAAATCATTGTAGCCTTTCATCAGCTCGATGTACGTCTCGATATCTTTACGGGATCCAGAAAGAGTTCCATTAATACCTTCTGTTGATATCAAAATTCGACCCACCAATGGCAAACGGCGTCGCTTTATTCTTCCTATTGGTAACGAGGATATTTTATCTGACGATGACGACGGCGACGACGATAGGTTGTTTTCGTGCCACATATAGAGTTTTCGGACGTTGCCTTTGGGATCTTCCCACCATCTTTCGATAGCCCGTGAAGATGAAGACGAAGACGAAGACGACGAAGAGAAATATTTATAAAAGAGCACGATCGCCTGTTTTTCTTTCGTCATTGTCTTCGTTGTCAGATAAATATAAAGGACAACTTACTGTACTTGTTTTTCGTCGTATTTAACTTGCACTATATTTTGATTACAGTATGTTTGACTGTTTGATGTGGAAAAGCTAAGAAAGTCCTTAATAGTTCGGTCCTGTATAGTATTGAGTATTATGTATACTGTACTGTATTCATAAATAATTTATTTGTCTTCTGTTTTTATATTTTTACCGTTATCACCTCTTTTCTTTACATCCTCATTCGCCGATATTATGTGTATAACTTATTATTTAATAGCTGCAGCTTTGCTCCTTAAGGTCTTAGAAAGACAGAAAGTCAACAATCTACCCGCCAAATTTATTCTACATTTATTTATTACTTAGGTTCATCTCCAAATCTGTCATCAATTATCTGCTTTCCTACCTCCAATGCTGTTTGCTCTCTGCTAGTTGATCTCTTCTTTCCCAATTTGTTGTACAATGTTGATATCAAATGATTAACCTTATGTTTGATTTTCTTTATTACTGGAAGTACTCTACTTGATGATCGCTTCTTCTTTAATCTGGTGTACACATTTGTCAATGGATTATTGGAATATTTCTTTGGTTTCGATTGCTTTGTTGTTTTCCTTGATACCTTGGTCTTTGCTGGTTTGTTTGCAGTGAAGTGTTGCCATATCGGTTTGCTGTTTTCTTGTGCTAATTCCTTCACTCTTTTCATGCTATGATCTATTACTGGTCTCCATCTGTTGATCCACTTTTTCAATTGTTGGTTTGTGTCTGCAAGTTTTGATAGTAGTGTTTCATCATATATCTTAATTTCATCTTCTGGCAATACCATTTCTCTCAGTGTATACAGATGAGTTACTTTCTTGCATAGAGATTCATATTCTGCCACTATTCTGCCCCCTAATACTGGTGTATTTCTGTCAATGCACCTATCTGTCCACATTTCTAATATTATTGGTACTATTGACTGAAAGAAACCATGAAATTCTTCTGTTTTATTTTTGCTTTTTGTTGTTTTGTTGTTGTTGTTTGCATCGTTTTGTTGCTCTTGTTGTCTTTTCTTCTGTCTTTTTATCCTATCATACTCAATTGGATCTACTAGGCGTAGTCTGGTCTTGTATGCTTTCTGTTGTATTCTCCACTCCTTTGAAAATTTTCCTCTTAACAGATTGTCCCATCCTATTACTGTTTGTTCATCTATTAAGTTTTTGTACCTTTCCATGCCTTTCCCCCCTCTTATTCTGAACATGGTGTTGGACATGCAGTCCCCTTTGAAGTAAGCCATTAAACCTTCCTGTAGTATGTCACACAAGTTCTTGTCCACTGTTTTGCGCAGTACATTTATTTGATTGACAACCTTCTTTCTTACGCTTCTTCTGTTATCACACTGAAGGATGTGGTCATCATCTTCATCATCCAAACATGATGCGCATCTCTTGTCATGGAAGTGGTCTCTTTTGTGTACTCTTTCTCCTGTTGGAAGTTTCTTTATGCAAAATTTATGCATCCATGCTATTCCTTTTGTTGATAGGCGTTTCTTGTAGACTGGTCGAAATACGTCCCAATCTATCAAGTCAAAAATATTGTCACTCCACTTGAATCTTTCACAGTAGAATTTTCGTAGTGGTTTTAGTAGTATTATTTCTCTTACTGTGTTTTTGAAGTTTCTTGTTATTGTTCTTCCTTCGATGTGGAACTGTATGCATGTGTTTGGATCCATTGGTACAGTAGGTTTTTCTTGTAGTCTCTTCAGGCCTATCGTTGCCAATTCATCTGCTTCTGAGTTCAGATAAGCCTCTAGTGGCATTGCTTTCTCATCAAAGACCAAATCATCTTGGTGACTCTTTACCCAGCTTAGTTTTGGATATGTTCTGAATTTCTTCAAAGTCCTACTCAGTGCTGAAAGTACGTCCCACTCTGAATTTAGTACTGTCTTCAGATGCGCTGTTGGATATTCATCATATGCTTCTAATTTCTTTATCATACTTAGACTGTCAGTGTACACCTGTATTTTACCTCTTGCTGGTTCTTCACATTGTATTTGATTATCATAGTATTCTGTTATCAATTGTAATAGCTTTGCTGCTGCTAGTAGTGCACATATTTCTGATCTGAATGACAGTGGATCATTTCCTGATGGTTGTCCGTAGCAGGATAATAGTATTGTTCCATCTTCATTGGCAACAACAAATCCCAGAGATCCTTTGAGTGGTATTGCCCCACCGTCGGTCGCTATATTGTATTTTCTTGGTGATTTTATTAGTTCATACACTTCATATGGTGTGGTGAAGAAGTTTATTTCTGCATAGTACTGTGATACATGTTCTTCTTGTGACTGTATATACTGCATTATAGTTTTGCTCTCCATGGGTTGTTGTTTTTCTTCTTGTTGTCTTAATGAGTGGTGTTTTGTTATTCTCCATCCGTCATTGGTATCTATTACATCTGTTGGTGTTGCATCAGTCGGTAGTCTTTCCACATTTCCATCCGGTACATAGTTGTAGGTATCATTGTCTGCTATCTTGTGGCAGTCATAGTAGTATTCTCCATTGGTGTGCCATTCTTTTCTGTAACTCCTGTATAATACGTCTGTGTCTTCTGAATAATAGAATGGCCACAGTCGTTCGGAATCATTAGCTCGGACGAGCCAGTCACCTAGTGGTTTCATTAGTCTCATCCGTTGTCCTATCTCACCTGTCATTCTTCCCTCTTCCCTGTACTTTTTCTCATATTGTATCACTTCTGTATGGTTTAATTCCTCTTCATCGTTGTCTTCGTAGAGTATTTTGTAGTATTTGCCTGTATTGTTAGTTACAATGCCTCTGTACGCTACTCCAACCCAGTATTTGAGTATGAACGTTCCAGTACTAACTTTATCTATCATTGCTTTTCGCTGTTGCAGGTCCTCATATTCGATGAGGGAATCCCTATTTTCCAGTGAGGTTGGATCATTTCTTGGCTCGGTGGTTAGGTTGAGTCGCGATCTGGATCCGGGTTCGGTTCTTGGTTCATTTGGTTTTGGCTCGGTTCGTGGTTCAAAGAGGCTTGTTTCAGTCGATTCCGGGTTTGAACCTTGGTTCAAATTTGGCTTGCAGAGTGTTTTCAGGAATTTTCTCCACACTGTCCATGATTGATCACCAGGTTTTTCTTGTGTTATTTCATTCAGTTTGGACGTACATTGTCTTATGCTTCTTTCACCTTTTGCTATGGATGGTAGTATGAATGCTCCATCAGCAGTGCATAAGTCGGAAATTCGTTTTACTTGTAGATAGCTCTTGCAGTAGTGAATTTGGTTGATTTCTGCATTTGTGTAGTGTTTCAATTTTGTTCTATCCAATGTCAGTGCTGCTGATGGTACACATACTACATCCATGATGTACGTGTCACCCATTCGTTCATCGATTGATTGTGGTATGCATTCGATTTCAAGACTGGCTCCGTGCTTTGCGAGGAATCGTCGTATATGTACATAATAGTGGCCTTCAAGATGGGGCGCTCTGATTCTGGGATACTGTAGTAGTGGTTTTGATAGTCCTGATGCATGTTGAAAAGTCCGTAGGAAGATCGTGGCTAGTTGCTTGCCATAGCCCGGCGTTCTTAGTTGTCTTATGAGATTTTGTACTGCATCTAATCCTTGTTCTATTCGTAGGTCATTACAACCTACTCCTCCATACGCTCTTGGTCCAAATACTAGCGCATGTGCATGTGTTCTGGCTATACTGATTTTATTCAGTAGTGTTGGGATATATTTCTTCTGTAGATCATGCAATTGATGTTGACTGAGGTGACACATGCTGAGTGGATATCCTACGCTGCTGAGAAATACTGCCGTATAATGGACCCAAGCGCATCTTGGTGACATTGCTGAGCAAGCTAGCTTTCTGTTGTGAGTTCCTGAGGTTTTAACTAATTTTCCTTGCTGTGACTTTTGATTCTTGCTTGTTCCTTGTTCCGTACCTAGGAACCGATACGTCGTGTATGGTGATATTGGTTTGATTATTACTTCTTTGTTGTTCTGCCTATCTTTTATTATTATTATGTTGGTTGGATCAGCTGGTGCAATAACTGGTGCACCATTCAGCCCAAATTGAAAAGCTAGTACTTGTGCAAAGCACTTGTCAAGGTTTAGAGCTCCTCCTGTTGCTCGCAATAAATCATTCCATAGTTGTGCATCATGTTGTGTTCTAATAATGATATCATTTACTGTTTCCCAGTCTTCACCATTGTTTGTAATATTATTATCATCCACAAATCCTAACATGCCAATTATTTCACTATATAGTCTCCATGGGTCTTCATATTTACATCCGTGTCCATACCTGTCATGAATATCAAACAGCATTGATACTAATTTAGTCCATCCTTGTGCTGATGCAGCACTACCTTGTCCAGATCCAAATGCAGGTGATTCATCTGAGTGTTGGTATGTTTCTTTTGATATTCCTATTCCAGTTTTTATTGCATATTTTGCTACTCTTAGCAGTTCTCCTAATATTTTTGTTAGTTTCTTGGGACATCCAAAAGATTGTAAGCACAGACTAAGTAAATGTACTAGTATTCTGTCAAAACACGCTGTTGCATCATTGTTGAATTTCACCAGAGCCTTTCTTGTTACCATTGCCATTTCATTTTGAGTTACATCTACAAAGACTGGATCCATTGCTCGTCTATTCGGGCGGCTTCCATACACTCCCTTGTTGAGTAGGAAGTTATCTTCACAGTGTTGGTCTAGTTCTCTGAAGACTAATGAGAATAGTAGGTTCAAATCACATTCATATAGGTGTATCACTCGTAGTCTGTGTATTCGTGGTATTCCAGTTTCCTTCGCCAGCATGCAGGTGAGTATGTACTCCCAACGTTTGTAGACGTGTTCGTTATCGTATGCTGTTTGTAGCATTGTTGCATGCAGCTCTATTAAGTCTTGTCTAATATCTTCTAATCGTTCACGATCTTTCTTGTTCTTTGCCTTTAGTGGTCTGAACAGAGCATGAAAATGACCTAGGTGTCTTCCTGAAGGTGATGTGCTTGTTCGTTCTTTCCATCGTTTATATTTATCCATCATTTTTTCAGCTGTTATTTCTATTTTCAGTTCTTTTGAATGGCGTTTCATTGATGTTAGCAGAAATCTTGACCATTCGTCATCCGTTATATCAGTAGGATCTCCAGTTCCTTCCAGGAACTGTTCTGCTTGTATCGTATCTGCACCAAAACCTATCTTGCGTATTACTTCTGGTGATGCCAATGGAGTGAATTCTGCTTGCCTGAAGTGTCTAATATTCTTCTCCAGTATTACTCTTTCAATTGTTGGTCCATCTGTTATAGCTAAGTACTCAATCTCAATTCCTTCTTTTGGTAGTGGTACCCTTACAGCTGATAGTCCTCCAGGGCAGTTCATCTTGGACGGTAACTCCGACATCATCTGTTTAGTATCTTTTGCTCTTTGGAATATCTGGGCTGCTCTTTTTGCATCCATTTCCGGATTCATTGCTACATATGCTGCTTCCTGTTCCTCTCCGATGTTAGTCGTCTTTGTTCTGTTATCTCTTATTAGTTTTCTTCTATTCTTCTGTGCTATACTCAGTGCTTTGGATGCCTCTTCAATGTCTGCTGGGAGTTGTATTTGGTTCTTCAACAAGAGCTGCTTTTGCTGTATTTGATTACTGCAATCGATGTTGTTTTTCAGACTAGACAAGTGGATACGGAGTATGTTTGCTGTCGTCATCACTTCATTTACTTCCTCTGACCATGGTTCTCTATGATGTATTCTGCACTGTTCTTCTGCTTCTAGCATCACTGATGTTATTTCTCTGTCAAGTGCCTCCAATTTCTTCTTTTCATACCAGTTCTTTTGTAATTTTACTCTCCTGTAGATATCTCTCATCTTGAAAACTTTATGGAGGTGTTCCACATATTTTGTGATGTTCTTTGGATGGGTTCCTCTGATTGCTCTTGATGATGCTGAGAATATCGATGGTAACTGTCGGTCTAGGAATCCAGCTAGTGCAAAGTCCACAAAATAGCCTCTGTGATCTGATGCTATTCTTGCATGGAAAGGTTCGTATCCACTTCGAAGTATGTGGTCTACTAGCCTTGGCGTTACAAATACATAATCTAATCTTTTGACTCCTCTTGTATACGTTGTTATGTCTACTATACCATGTTGATGACTGTGGGCATCCGTAAGTCCTCCTGCAGATATAACTTTCACCATACCGTTCGGATCGTCTCCTACTAATTCATTGAAGTCGCCTGTTAATATGATATCTTTGTCTTCCGTCCTTGCCTTCTTTACTAGTGCTGTTAAGTCTTCTATAAATAATTTCTTTGGATCTGGATCTCTAATGTCTTTTAATTTATATAATGCTGTTTGTTGGTTGTACAGTGTGTCATCTCCTACTTTTGCATTTTTGTGTTGTGATACATTGTAAGCTGTTAGCACCATTATCTCTTTGTTATCTTTTCCTATCAGTGTGTAACCACACCATCTGCCATACGGATCTGTAATTGTTTCTCTTATTCTGCCCACTAATGATCCAGTTATTCCTACCATATTTCCTCCAGGTTTTGTGAAGCTTAGAACTGGTGCTGTTGACGATGAGTGTAATATTTTGCAATCTTCATTGTTGTCTCTCCACATTCTTTGTTTTGACATTTTTGTAGCCCGTCGTGCCAATGCATTTGATTCATCACCATGGGTTTCATTGAATGTAAATATATCAGCTCCTGCCCTTTTCACTTCATTGAATGCCGAGTCTAATCCTATACCATCTCTATCATATATTCCACATACATTTTGACAGTATACTCGCACATATGGTGTATCATTGCCTATTGCTATATCATCACAGATATGTCCAAACGGTAGGTTTTCTTGTGTTATCTTCATTGTATTCGGTGTTGTTGTTGTTGTTGTTGTTGTTGTTGTTGTTGTCGTTGCTGTTGTTGTTGTCGATGCTTCATTATCATTGTTATAATTATTATTATTTTGTACACTATCTTCTTCTTCACCTTCGTCGTCGCTTGACACAAAGAATAGGTCTTCTTCACTGGTTGTTCCTTCGTCACCATTTGCAGTGGGTTCACCCTCACTTTCCATGGGGGCTGGCCTCTTTTCTGGTGTGGAATATGGTAGTATTTCTTCTGCAATTCGCGATAATTTAGTCCTTAACTCACTATTTCGTACTGATTTAGTGTTTATTCCTTCACTATTTCGTTCCTTTCGCACTGATTTAGTCCTTAATTGTTCACTATTTCGTACTGATTTAGTGTTTTCTTCTCTGTTTCGCACTAATTTAGTGTTAATTTTTTCAATTCGCGATACTTTAGTCCTAATATTTTGTTGTTGTTGTTGATCATCATCTTCCTCGTCATCTTCACTATCGCTGTCCTCTCTGTTTCTATCCTGTAACCCTGGTATTTTACTGTATTCATCTTCCTCTTCATTATCGATCTCACTATCACTATCTTCTCTATTCCTTTCCTGTACGCTACTTATTCTTTCTATTGCTTCTTTTAATTGTTCCAGTCTCTTTTCAATCGGTAGTCGTTGTCGTGGAGTGTCTTCTTCACTATCATCATCTGATGATTCAACAGCGCCATATCTACTAATTAACTCTGGTATATTTGGTTCATTATTTTGTTGTTCTTTAAATTGTTTTCTTGATGCTACTAATTTCTTCTCCTCATTGGTCTCATCATCATCATCGCCTCTATTCATTTGGTGGGATCATATCTGTCTTTGCAGATGTATTTGTTGTGGTTGGTCTGTTATTATTATTATTATTATTAAATTGGCTGAAGTCTCCTGGAACGTTTGCTGTGTTTGTTGTTTCAACTGTTGTTTGTTCATCATTATCTCCCATTGTTACATCAGTTGATTGTTCATTTATGGTCGCTTCTATTTGTTCTTCTATCATGTCTTCTGTTGTACCATTTTCATTTTCTATTGTCGATAATGCTGTTGTTTCATCATCGTCTAGTCCATGTTTTGGTCGTTTGTTGGAGCTTGGTGATTGTTCTTGTGATAGACTGTATTGGCTGTTTGTTAACGTGCTCGCTGGAGTAGATCCTTGTTGTAAATCTATTACTGGTTGTATTTCACTTATACTTATTGGTGTTCCCTGTCGTCTGTCTTCATTCCTTGTCATTATCATCATAAGGTTGTTCATTGTTGTTGCTTGTTGTATCATCATTTGTTTCATCGTTTCATTTGTGTTTGCTGTTTCTTTTGCCATTGTAGTTACTACAGTCCCTAATGATTCTACCATCTTTGATACATTTGTCATCATTGTTTTTGCTGAATCATCCGGTGAAAGATTTGACATAACTGTTCCTATTTCTGCTTGATTTGTTGTTGTCGTTGCTGCTTGGTGTACTGCTGGTGGAGAAGGCCATTGTTGTAGTGGTAGTGACAGATTGATGTTATGCCTTCCTTTCTTAATGATACTCCTAGGTACTGCTGCTGATGCTGCTTGCAAAGCATTTTGTTCTTCCATTGAGACGCTTCCATGGTACGAGTACTGTGAGCTCTGCATAGTTCGAATTGGTGTTTTGGGTTTATTTTTGTATCTTTCTCTGATCTTTTGGGCTAGGTTTTCTGCATGTCCGCTGATTGTTACAGTATCATTCACTAATGGATAATTTTCATATGCTTTGATGCATTCCAATGCTGCTGGTCTGTCACTACTTTCTTGGAACTCTTGAAACATTTTCCCAATTGCTTTTCTTGCTGAATCTACTTTATTTGCTGGTACTATTACTATATATTTCCCTTTTGTTGCAGTTTCATTTGTCTCTTCAATTGATATAGCTCCACAGTTTCCTAGTATAAATTGTTTTACTTTCACCTGTGTAGAATTCACTACCTTTACATTGCCATACATATCATCAAAGACACTGGGGTGGCAGTTTAGTATGGTGATCGGTTGGAGTTTGTGTTGGAAGTTGGCTGTATCAGCTACTATTTGTCCATATAATTCGAATCCAAGGTGTTGATTTACACTTTTGGGGCAGATTCTATAGTGCTCTCCAAGGAGGTTATCCGGTAGCATTGCCAGTAGTTCCATCACCAGTTTTGCTTGTGATTTTGTCGTCTTTAATACTATTCCTTCACATACAGATTGGTTGGTATATGCTCCTCCTCTTACTGTTCCTCGGTGGCATTCCACTCTGACATCACTTGACAGGTTCTTTATTTGTGCTATTTGTTGAGGTGTAAGCTGATCTCCATTCATAATGTCTTTAATTCCATTTTGTATTTTCTTTTCCATTGCTGGTCTGAATACTAATCTGCTATGTCCTTTTTCAACAAATCCAACATGTTCCAGTGTGTTGTCATTAATGAAAGGGCTGTTCATGTACAGTTGATTATGGTATAAATAATTATGTAGTTTCTTTTGTAGTTCTTTTTCATTGTGAGGCATTGATACTTTCATAAATGTTTGTTGATTTGTATTGTCCCTATTTCTCATTTGGTCAAAGAAGTCGTCAAATTTTTCTGGTGTTGTGGGGAAATCATTGTTTATGTTGTTGATATCTCTTGGTACTGGTGATGTAGTTGAATTTGTTGGGTGGAATATAATTGTTGGTTCTCTGTGTTGCATTTCTCTCATTACATTCTTTATAATAATTTTTCCATCTTTACCAGCTTTATTTGCTGGTCTCCATGCAATTGTAAAAGTATATGTTGCCATGTCTGTTGGTTCTACTATGGATACTTTTGCACGTCCTCCTCTCTTTCTGTTGTTGTTATTATTACTGTTGTCGCCGTTGTTGTTGTTGTCGTTGTTTCCATTATTTCCACTATTTCCACTTGTATTATTTCCATTATTTCCTTCACTTCCGGTGGTATTTTCATTTCCATTTCCATCTTCTTCCTGCATTTGATCATCTGTCGCACGTTCCGTTGCTAATCTTCTGTTTTCATTATCTCCTGCTTGTTCAATTGCCATTGTTACTATTCTTTCTTTTCCTGATTCTTTTTCTTCACTTGTGTTTGTAATATTTTTATTCTTTTTATTATTATATTTTTCTTTCTTGTACCTCTCCTCTTTATCTTCTTCTTTATCTTCTTTGTCTTCTTCTTGCTTCTTCTCTTCTTCTTTATCTTCAATTCGCGGTGGTGTTAAACGGTGGTGTTCACTTTGGTGCTGTCTGTTAAGTTCAAATTCAAATTCAATTCCATTGGTGATAGTACATCTGTTGTTTTCATTCTTTTTGTTGTCATTATTTCTGTTTACTTCCATCCGGATCTTCTCTTCTTCTTCTTTTTCTTCTTCTGCTTCGTCTACATCGTTATCTTCATCTTCTTCTTCTTCTTCGTCTTCTGTTGTTGGTACTTGTTTCATTAGTTGCTTTGTCATATCGAAAGATGCGTCGTCTGGTATGATACATCTGTTGTTACGTACAGGTGATTCGATTCGTACTTCCATTGCTCCATGTACTGTCGTTGTTTCCACATTTATGGTTGTTATGACCGAGTCGATAATTGGCCTTTCCATGGTTGTTGTTTTGGGTTTGCGTCTTCCATTGGCCTCAATTGTAGTCCATCCTTGTTCATCGGTGTAAGGTATTTTACCATTGTCGCTAATGCCTATAATTCCATTTTCACTGTTTTCCTTCAATTTCATCGATTTTTGGTCCAATTTGTTCCTGCTTTGTGCTTCCTTGGTGGATCCTATTGATATGTTGTCATACATGTCTTCTCCATTGCTGTGGCTCCATCCTTGATGGATTAATACTGGCTTTGGTATCATCGTCAACAGTCTCTTTTAGAGGGTTGGTTCAGAGATTTGCGTAGGATTCTACGTAGTTTCAGTACTGAGGGTATTTAAGTGATATAACTTGAGGTGCGCGTTTTCAATTAATTCCAGCTGGAATTGTGCCGATATTATGTGGATGTGGATTGTATTCGGAATGAATCTACATTTCGCTACCTGGCTAGTGCGCTATTTTTTGTGAAGCTAAGTACTTTCATTAAACTGGCCTATAAAGCGGAAACGCGTTCATGTTTTGAAAATACATAGAAGAAACCGATTTTTGTTTTTAAATAAAAGAAAAAACACATAATATTTGAATCAAACTAGTCCGGTCACTTTTTTGAAGCAGTCCCAGCAAATTTAAATACCGTGACTAACCGTTGTAAATTAAGAACAAATACAAATAATAAATTAAATCTTTTTTCACACCACATACCTCATCATCACAAACACATTAATAGACTAGTATAGCATACAAAACAGAATAGAACGCCCAATCGCAATAGAAATTGCAATCAGTTAACACTACATTTAGCCATCGCCTTCACCCACAATCGATCCTGGGATCATGGAAAATCGAAATCCAAACACATACCGGTATTTTCCTCCAAATCATCGACAACAATCATTCCCACCACCGTATATACCACCGTACTTTCCACCAATACAACAACAGCAACAGCAACAGCAACAACAACAACCACCACAAGCACAAGGACCATATTCTACTGCTACAAACTCGCACAGAACTAATGTATGGAAAATTATGGTAGAATCGATGAAATGGACTGCCTCAAGTATACCAGGTCCATTATATGATTATATTGAAAAAGAAGGAAGCAACAAGAAGAAAGGTTGGTTACGAGAGATGGCAGGTATATCGACATCAAGAAAAGGCAATAAAGAAACAATGGTTTACTATGACTTACTTTTGAGATGTGCTCCCGAAAAAGCACTTAGAATTAAGATAAACCTACACTTCTATCATGCATTTGATATGAATGCAGAATCACTCCGGTATGCGAGAAATATAAGGACTAAGAGAAATATAGATGTGACGCCAACATCAATTTTAAAGAGAAGAAGATATAGCCAACCACCATCAACATTAACATTAACAACACCAACATCAACATCAACATCAACAACACCAACATCAACAACAGCAAGTCGTGTTAGTTTATCACCGAATAATTCAGCTTCGAAACACATTTCATTTGAATATGCAGCAAGCACACAACAAAATCCACATACCATGAAAACACCAAAACCAATAACCGACACGATATCACAGTTTGATGGAGCTCTCAAACAAAAAACTAGTCTCGATACCGTACAGAGAAGAAAATGTACTGGTGATATTAAAAAAGGGTTGAAAGAAGTGTATTCGAACTGGAATGGACCACGATTTGATACAGAAGCATTAGTGAGAATGATTGCACCAAAATCAGTACAGATAGTACGAAATCAACGAGTTGAAACGCTAGTAAAGAATAATGACTTACTAGTAGACCTTCAAGCCGCATTTAAAAAGAGATATAATGGCGATCGACAGGCACAGAACTATTTTGCAGCAGGTATTGCAATGACACCTAACTGTTCTGTGAATAGCGCAGAGACCTTCATTGCTTTTGCTCGGCAGAGTCTTTTCTATCAGTTTGGATTCGATGCATCGGCAAAAGATATAGCGAGAAGCTCCCCATCAAGTACAACAGTGGCGAATTCTCTCGCAAATTTAGCTGCCAGTTGTCTCAATGAGAGATTAAAACAAATGAAAGATGCTAAGCATGTATTTCTTACTTGTGACAAAGGTCACCGAGCGGGCGTGGATCATTTCGCTAAAGTTATATCATGGTACGACCGAAAGAAGACTCAAACTGAATACTTTACACTTGATATGGATCCTGCCGGTAATTCAGATATTGAATGTGCAAAAGCTATCAAGAATTCAATGGATCAGAAAGAAGTGGGGCATAAACTGTCCGGTCAAACAACAGATAATGGGGGGGGTGCAACGTTAGAGAGTTTTGCAAAAGAATTAAAAGGAGAAGAGGTTACAAGTCAAGACTACTATTCTATTGCAAATTGCACTCTACATGACTTATCTTTGGCTGTATCTGTACCGGTAGAGAAAGTTTTTGGACTTGGTGGGGTAGGCAAAAACAATTTCATGCAGATGCTGCATTCTATATTCGATCTACAAAAATTTTACGGTGGTGGTGAGGTATGGAAGCATGTAATGAGAACAGAAATGGACACATGCAATATGCAAAACGAAGACTTACCAAATAAATTTACACAACCTGTTACAACAAGGTGGTGGTGGCTAAGCATATCATGTCATTTTGCCATCAAATATTGGGATGTATATAAGCGAATAGCACAATCAACAGTAAATACATATGTTAGTTCATCATATGGCAATATTGTAGCATCAAGCATCGATGCATTAATGAAAGAAGAATTATTCAAGGGACATACCATATTTGTTCGATGTTATACTAAATTTTTAATCAACCCCCACTTTGATTTCTTACAAAGCAAAGGGTGTCGATCGAAGACAGCAGGATTCAATTCTGAAGCAATCCTTGTGCGAATGTTTCTGATATATCAAGACTTTGCTTCCGTTCTGGATGAAGGGTGGAAAAACAGTCCTGAATTTGACTTATTCAATCAACATTTGGTGGCAGATCGAGAGCCGACAGTCAAACAAGCAAGACAAAAGGAATATGAAGATGAGAATAGACGGCTGAAAGGACCAAAAGACTACATTAAACGACTGAAATCAGCAAATAAATTGAAGAAATCAATATCAAAAGAGCTGAAGAATACAGAAGACACACAAAAAGAGATCGATGATATCATATATACAAAACCATCATCTTACAGGGCCTTGCGGCCCTAATAATTTTTGGGGGTTTGCTAGAAACTAAATAATATGCTTTTTTGAAAAGCGGGTAGGGATACCCGCTTTGCTTACCCGCTTCCCTAAAAAGCGGGTAGGGGTACCCGCTTTTGATACCCGCTTTGAAAAAAAGCGGGTAGGGGTAACCGCTTTGCTTAACTGCTTTCCTAAAAAGCTAGATATTAAGAACAGAATTCGCCTGCCAGAAGACGAAACGATCGATATCAACAGAAACAACAACAGTACTCGACAAGATACAATATTAAACTTACCACCAACCGAAACCGAAACACGTACAAAAGAGCAGATACAAACTGAATATAACAACAAGCTTTCCCGTGACGCAACTATATTCGTGAGAGAAGGATTTAATGTGTTAGAACTGCATTTCGGACGGTGGGTTAATTGTCTCATACACTATGGGTTAGCATCAGAGCCACCAATTTCATCGATGGTGGCAAATTTGATGCTAGGACAACAATTAGAACATCATCATAACGAAAGCACTTACTATTCTACAGTACACAAAAGAGATATCAACCTCGATGCATTCGCTTCATTTCTACAAGATGAATGTAAAGAGTCATCGTTGGTAGAAGTACGCAAACAACTGTATTACATCAAACACAAGAACGCCATAACAAAAGTAGCAAATGGTGAGAAATTGTGGACAAGTTTAATACCATGTGTGAAAGACTTACGTGAATTTATTGAGGATGTTGTACTCGGCATAGCATCAAATCAACAGTTTGTTGAGTTATCTATCAAGGAGGTTCAGAATGTAGTCTGTCAGAACAGATCTGCTGCAACCAAATCAATAATCGGTATCACTCGTGCGTATTTGAATCGAGAGAAGGCAGCTCATGTAGCAGAAGAGCTCAAAACACATCGATTGCATGCTAATCAATACACAGAAGAAGGAATCAAGGGTGTGAGACAGATGAAATTCAAATCAAAAGAAGAAGATTTAGAGTCTAGATTCATTGCAAAAAATTCTATAAAAACAATTGCATTGATAAAATGCATAACACATCTCAATGAAACTGAGAGCACCGAAGATGAAGCAAGGATTTCACGTTTAGCAACAAACCTTAAGACTCAACAAGAAAGCTATCAACGAAAGCTGGACAAAGCAAAAAAGAAGAAGTATGATGAGGGGCGACTGACCAAGCGAAAGATGAATGATTCTCAAAAGCGGAGAGATGCTGACGAAACTGATATATCAAAAGGACAGATACAATTCACAAAATTACAGAAGAAGCATATCGAAGGCGTGAAAGAAGAACTTGTTGCAAGAAATCATGGATTGACAGGTGATCACAATATAACACAATTAAAAAAGATTCTGAAACTAGCAGTTGAAAGTACAGATGGCAAACAGGTTGCATAAGACCTTTTTCCAACGACAGCCTGCCTGCCGACCATGGATTCCTATAGTATGAGCATAGGACGGCCAGATACCAATCAGATGTTCAAATCTTGTTTCACATCCTCTTCTCTCACTTTTCCTTTCTTCATCAACTTGAAACATCAAGATGACGAAGAACGTAGTTTGTAGTAGTAGATAAGCTTTGAGTCTCTTCGAGGTTCCCGACTACAACGACACTACAGAGGAAAAGATTAGCATCAGAGAATGAGGCCGACAAGGCAACTTGCGTATACCTACGACACATTCCCTACAGCTAAGTCTGTTCACAATCGGAAATCCACAAATGTATTCCGATAGGCACACAGACCTAAGGAAAGAATAGAAAAATAAGGAAAAATATAAAGGAAAGGAATATAAGGATAATCGTATCTAACCACCGAAAGGAGGCAGATCGTTCTACGTGCAACACCATGGTCACAGCCATAGGATGCCGTTCTTCCACAAAAAGGCGTAAAACACCTAAAGGAAAAGAAGGAGAGGTGCAAGATTGCACCTCAACCGAGGAGAGGTGCAAGGTGAAAAAGCGCACCTCACGGCCTAGGAGCGCAAGCCAGTGCCGTAAGATATTGAGGAAGAGGAGCGCTGGCGCTTACAGTACTTTCGTTCTTCTAGCTCAACACACACGGAAGCTGGTACTATCACTCGTAAGCAAAATACGTACGACACACGGAAGCTGGTACTATCACTCGTAAGCAAAATACGTACGACCGAAATACTCCGGTTTTAAAACGGTGCAATATTTCGTGTCACAACGAAAAATGGATACCTAACGAAAATCCAAGGAGAGGTGCAAACGAAAACTCCTACAATCTCCACAAAGAAACGGATAGGAATTGCAGTTCGAACACGAGAAATCGAACAGTGCATTGAAAAAAAAAAAAAAAAAAAAAAAGGAAGGGTACGAAAAACAAACGCACACCTATCATAAAACTCATATCGAAACAAGCAAAAGCCTTTGTTTCATCGAACCACGTAAAAAAGTTTCAATTCATCATTACATCAATCATGTCTTTGCAACAAGCATTTACCCACCTCTCAGCGGGGGAACGCGAGAGGATGCTGATGGAAATCCATCCAAAAGCATCGGGAGCAATGGTTGCTCAATCAGCAAGAGATTCCATCACCCATGAGTGGTGCGGATTTACGAATCCTGACCAGCGACAAGCCGCAACGGCGGGAGGAGAGATCGCAGGGTTTGTGTTCGTGGAAGACACTGAAACTTTGTCCATGGTCTCATGTGTTACGACCGTGCCAACAGTCAACAAGGCAATCGAGTATTACGGTGGCCAACGGGGCGACGACATTTCTCAAGCAGAAACAGGCTATTTCGGAAGAAAAGACATCTGTGGAAGCGTCCTGGTACCGATGCTGAAGTCTGAGGCAACAGAGCTCAAGTTCCTCTACGACGAGCACGACTTGAGTACGGAATACTCCGGTACAAGATCAACATCCATGATGTTCAAGTGGCCAAACAACAAAGGACTCGAAGACTACTTCGAGGCTATCGAAGCAGGCGACATAGTGGTGCTCGCTTCTATGCCGGCAGTAATGCCATATGCATTCGGAGCGACACCAGTGGAAGGAAAGATTGAAGATAGCGCAACTACCTACGCTGAAATGGATAACAGTATGGGTGAGGGACTGAACTTGAAAGCAGTCTACAACGCAATCCTATTGCTGAAGGAGAACGGTGGTCATTCCTTCCACGTCACCGCAGACGGTGATGATAAAGGAGGAGTGAACTTCACGCTTATCAACAGCGACTTCATCACGAGGATAGGAGGAAGAGCGGCATTAAAGGACACCATCTTTGGAAAGATTGACTACCTGGACCGTCGCTCGAGAGACGGGAAGAAGGTCAATTTAGGAGTAACTAAGTGGCAAGATGCATTTGCCATTAAGTGGATCGAAGAAAACCCAGAAGAAGCGAAAGCATACGTGAAGATCAAACCGGTCGGCGGATCTGGGAAGGAAGCGACCACAAGAACAAAAAGGACATCATTCCGGTCGTCTGACTCTGAGGAGGAAGACTTAGCCAAAGAGACGCCCAAGCGTATCAAGAAGGGTATCTCAAAACCTAGGGCAATCGGCAAGATGGGCCTAGAACTGCTACTTAGCAGCCATGACGAGGACGAAACTCTCGTTCCAGGACAGGTCAACGATCTTTTGGAAGGAGGTTTTCAAGCAAAGGAGGATCTAACGAACCAGATGTACGAAGGTCACCGAGAAGCAAAGATCTTAATCCTTACGGACTACGATCAGAGCGCATATAGGAACTTAGTGCTACCACCCATGACGAAGGTGTTCATGGGAGCATTGCTGAGCGGTCATTGGTCAACGGTCGACCCTTACGCCGACAAGAAAGGATCTCTATCGCTAGGTGCATACTTCCCGCTGGAAGACCAGGCTAGGAAGACCATCGAGGATAACATCGACGAAGCGCAGGCTGACATCGACGTGGAGCAAGCAACCCACAATCGTACGAAGATTCAAACCACTCTTCACAAATCATGGGCTTTCAAGAACATGTGGCAGCTAGTTACGGCGCTGAAAGGGTTCAATGCGGAGCTTCTCATCGCATCGAAAAGGTGCAAGATACGGAAGGATACAGCCTTGGACAGCACAACCAAACCTTTATTGTGTCTATATAACGAGGTTATCATCAGCACAATGGAAAGCAAAAAAGGGATTGATTGGTACAAAGGTTTCAAATCGGACCACAGTCACCTTGCAGTATCTATGGCACACAAGATCGGTGCCTGCCTCGCTAAAATATGCAACGGAGCATTCGACTACAGCACCAATTTAGCAGCTCAGAATGGTACGATGCCCGCAGAGGACTCGGAATTCATGAGAGGATTGGCGAACTATTCGCAATTCCATACCATGTTTCAGGAACTAGTACAAGGAGGTGACGTGGGTGCATTTGGACATGCAACCACGCTCTACAAGATAGCTTTCCCCACACCACCACCAAGTAATGGAGGGGGAGGAGGCCGTAACCAAGGAGGAGGCAGCGGCAGAAACGGCAATGTCCAACAGCAACAAGCTGGTGGTCGGGGAAGAGGAGGAAGAGGAGGTGGTGGAGGCGGTAGAGGCCAAGGAGAGGCCACCACTAACCTTCATAACAATCCATCGGGCCTTACAGCACCAAAGCTCTTTGTCAGGAGCAACCCGGGAGGGGAACTCAGCTTCAGGGATATCAGATTCCCATCCGTCAGATGCAACGGAAATGTGGGCTTCCTCTGCGGAGCAGCTCACATAGTAGGCATGAACTGCACCAGGCCACAGTGCAGATTCTTGCACCTTCCTGCAAATGGTTTAGAAGCATTGGACACGATAGGAAGGGAGAGGGTAAACCTCTGCATACGCAACTCGACAGCACTCGACCATGTCAGAGGGCAGCAAGCTCCTACCGCAACAGGAGCAGGTACCGGAGGAACAGCAGCGAGTGGCGCAACTGTACCACCGGGAGGGGGAGCATCAGTAATCAGTAACATTACGGGTACGTCCAATCCAAACTGAGGAAGATAAAGATGTACTACAACCACTCGAATAAGAGCTGTAGATAAAAATTGAATGACATGTTTTGTTCTTGAACAAAATGTAGATAAAATTGTTATTAAAAATGAACGTATATATAAAAAGATCACTCACATACATATTTTGTACTCATTATAAACACTGATTATAGACAATATTGTAGTGAGCATTAAGGAACGAGACGAAACTCTCGAAGACAAACATAAAAGGCACTCGAACTGGTCGAGTAGAACGAAAGGACTACACCGTCTACAACAGTTCGGAAGGGATATGACAAGACAAGTCTCCACACTTGGCCACATCCCGAAGCACATAATCCAAGCTTTCCCAGCAAACAGAAAAACGTGTCAACTAGCGCAAGTCTCGTATCGAGAATCTTAAGATCAGATACGGCCGTGTTACGAAGGGAATGGTATCGAAACATGTTTTGACGAAGAAACATAAAGCAACGTACAGGCACCCAAAGAGGCTCGTGAAAGTAGCGACAATATTAGAAAAACAAGCAAGTCTGCAGAAAAAACAAGTATTGGCAGCACAAGCCGTACGAGCGGCCAGCATAGCGAATACACCGCCTTCTATTACTAGGAAAATGGTAGAAAAATTATCACGAGGTATGAGATCAGACCACACCATGCTCAATTCCATCAAGAAGACGCTGGTAAAAGACAGAAAGGAAATATTCGCAGTGAAACAACTGCCTAAAGGTATTTCTCCAGAGAAAACATACCCGTCTCCTACGAACCTCCTAAAAAGGAGAGCATTCGGTAAGCCTATGTTGTCAAAATCGTACTGTGTGACCCCCTCGTTGTGGCATGTTGCAATAATTGTATGGAAAAATGTTTGCCCTTTGGTTGCCCTAGAACTAGCAATCGCACTAGGAAGACAAGGAACTGCTATGCTGAAGAGAATGAGGGAACTAAAACGAGTAGATTTCTCGGCCCTGCAAATCATACCACTGGATTGGAACTACGAGGAAGATAACGAGGCAGACGCACTATTGATCAGAAGAAACAAAAGAACGCTGCACGATGCATGCTTACTTCACTATAGCATGGACACAGAGGCAGTACAGCGATTCTGCGGAGGCAGATGGCTGGGAGAGCACAGGCGTACGTTGGAAATGCTCAAAGTTATGACCCACATCCTTCCAGACGAAATGTTCTTGGGACTGGGAGCAGGTCTAATCGACGGCGTCCCGAACTGCATGTACGGCGACGTACCAAATGAAGAACTGATGGCTAATTTAGCGACAGAAAATCTACCAGGAGCAATGAGAAAACCAGCTCTGATTAACAAAGCCATCAAGAAGGAGGAAGTAAATCATCTCTCAATGACATTCGATAGAAAATTTGCACTGTTTACGCCAGACATTGGCATCATAAAACTCGGTATAATTGAAAAAGAGGGTAAGAAAAGCAGAATGTACCGACACGGCAGCAGAATTACAGAAGATATAATACAACCTATCAACAAAATATGCGATGTTAAAAAAACAGAACCAAGAGTGAAATATGGCACTGTTTTGAAAGACCACTGCCAATATCTATGGAGCATAGCAGCTCACTACCCAGGCCAGGCCATTGACCTATACGATGACGATGTTTCGGGAGCATTCCCTCAACAGGTATTCTCGCCAGGGTTAGCAAAAGCCAACGTCAGTTTACACGAGGATATAATGATACTCTCAGTGGCACTACATTTCGGAGGAAACTTCGGACCAGCAAGTTGGGAATCAATCAGCGACGGTAGATCATATCTAGCCACATGGTTGTACCGCCACTGTACATATCAGACAGAGTTGAACAAAGAATCCCTGGATATGATGGTATTCCCTAATGATACAGCGGGAACGCACGAGGCAGAACGTGCATCATCAGACCAACAATCGATGAGCACACATTAAAAGTGAGACAACACAATAAGTTCATCCCACAGGCACGTATGTTCGTCGACGACCTCTTAACAGCAGGTCCCCGAATCGAAACATCCGAAGTAACGAAAGATGGTTGCAACAGAAACAACTGGTCGCAGCAAGCATAGAGAGTGGCTACCTAATGATAGGCTGCCCGGGCCCAATACAAAAGCCGCTCTTGCCCCCAACAATGTCATGGGACAGATGGTAGACAGAGCCATAGGCGTACAACGCATAGCACTGGGCATATTGTTTCTAACAACGACACTAGAACTAACGCTTGAAAACTACAAAGTGCTACGGCTTCTGCACATAATCCGCGACGTATGGGCACGAAAACGAAAAGGCTTTACAGCTATCGACGCGGCCAGGTTAATAGGCAATGTCATTGCCTGCGTACAAGTATGCCCATGGTTGCAGTGGTGTCTCCACCACCTCATGGAAGAACTGAAAACGCTTCTTCGTACCAACGCAAAACGATTGCAGAGAAAGTCCACTACCGGGACCTATTTGCAGAAAAAGACGAAAAATGCTAGACCCAAAAGGAAAATCGTACGCAAGATACATTCTCCTGAATAGGTCTTACATGAACGAAATCTGGAACTGTGACAGCACCACGTTCTTTCAACAGGAGTAAGGGAGGAGGTCGACTACATCGAGACCAGCATGTACAGAACACTTATCAGGCGAATTCCCATGGAGGAAACCGATCAGCCACATAGTAGACAGAGCACCAGACGCAAAAATGCGACAGGATGCATCAACGAAGTGGGGAGCAGGAGGTTACTCGCAGAATTGAACTACTGGTGGCAAATACCGTGGTCAGACTTCGGAAAAGAAGTTGAGGAAGGAATCAAGAATAAAACAATCCACATCAACGTCCTCGAATTGGTTGCCATAGTATTAACTACTTCGCTGCAGCCTGTGCCTTCGAAGAGAAAACGATGGCCTTACAGCCAAGGGTACACTGCGGAGGAGATAACACCTCGTCAATCGCATGGTACATGAAATTCTCGAACCCAAACCCAAGAGCAAGAAGATTAACAAGAATAATGGCAGAAGGCCACAAGCATACCACTTTGGGCATGGATTGCGAATACTGGGCAGGAAAAATGAACTACTTCGCAGATGCAATTAGCAGGGGACTGCCAAAGGACACCATGCACAGATTGTTTAAAAAGATATGCCCAACTAACGAAGAATGTCGTTCTTGTCTACAGGTGCCCTCGTCGGTGGAATATCTGCACTTAAAACGTTACCTATTAAAGCCAGAATTCATTTCGAGGCTCGTTTCAGCCCTATTGCTAAAAAATACGGTTACAGAACACAATCTCAACGGAGGAAGATCAGGACATTTTGTTCAAGGACAAAACATTTCATTCAATTTCTCGAACGATTGGAAATGGACATCACCCTGAAGTCTTATGACGAAACGACACAGACGCTGATAGCAGTCATGTACTTGGCCGATCTAGCAGACGGAGATACATGTAATAACGTCAAGGTTATGAAAAGTACACTTGAAGGGTATATGAAAGCAATGGCACAATACACCCAGTTACCAGAACACGCAGGAAGAGACATCCGGCGAGAACCACAGAATAACAAAGAACCGTACCAATGGGAAGAGCACCCACTGATCCGATCGATATACCAAGACACAAAAAGGTGGCAAGGTAAAACGAATCGAAAAGATCCATTGACCAGAAAAATGGTCTCGTACATCAAGGATATAGGAAAGACAAAACACGAAGACAACTTCCACACAGCGTTAGCAGATTGGCTTATAGTCATACTATACGCGGGATACAGAGGGATAGAATGGATACAAGAAAAAGATCCGGTAAAACACAAAGGTTTTAGAGTATACGAACAACCAGTTAAACACACAACTAATATGGTCTATGCAAAGTGCATAGAAGACTGGGATTTCGTGGACAAAGATGGAAGAACCATCGGAAGTCCTCTGACGACGGATCCAAGCACAATAGCAGCATCAGGAGATACATTCCGATTCCAGAAGAATCCGAATCTTCATGGCACAAGAATAGAGTTCCTTTCGACACCAAACGATGCCGAATTTTGCCCAACGCTTGCTAAACTGAGAATATTAAAGAGACACGAACGTCTTGGCATGCGAGCAGACGAGCCACTCGCGGTCTATAGAAAATACGGAGGCAGTAAGAAAGGCACACACTTCATAAAAGCGGGTGTAGAAAAGAAACTAAACATAGCTGGTAGAGCTTGTTACGCAGCAAAAGTTAAATGCAATAGATTCAGCTTGAAATGGACATGCCACAGCGGGCGCATAGGAGCCACAGCACTTCTATTCGCGCTGCATCGTGACCCTCTTCTAATTAAAAACAGACTGAGATGGGAGTCGGACAAATTCGAAGTATACATTCGACATACACCCATACTCGCAAGGTTGCATGCAGAAGCAGGTGCAACTAACATCGATGCATACATCGAAGAATAAAGAAAAAGATGCTCTTAGGATTTAGTTTAAAAGGTTAATTTATTATTATAAGACATAAGTTATACAACATTAACATTGGATCGGTATAGATGGCATAAAAATGCACATCCTAGGCTTCCTCATTCATCTCGCCTTTAGTTGCGTTCATGATAGAATAAAATGTATCGTTAAAAATACTTTCCATCGACATGAAGAACAAGCATCTTATGCTTTCAGCCATAGCCAACGCCGACTCAAAACTAGAGGTAGTGCGTGGGTTGATGCTGTAACAACGCTTAAGCTGAGGACGTGTCACAGCACATAGATCCATGCAGACATCTACCACGAGATTAGCACAACTAATGACAACATCACTAGTGACGTCCTCATTATAACCGGGAAACAAGCAAGCGTGCAACGTTGCTAATATCCAACTCGTAGATAGTTTAGAAGAGTCCTTGCAGATACCTGCAAAGACGTCCCTGATCATCTCTGTCAAGAGCCGCTTCTTTACAGCAGCGTCTTGAGCCCGGAGAAATGAAATCAACTTGTTCCATGGCTTACCCGAGCGGCAGTTGCCGCGGATTTAGAAGCTCTATCCTTTGCAATCTTCGCCTTAATTCGATGCGATGGACAGCAGCAGGAGTACTAGGAGACTTAGGATTTTAAAAGGAGACATGGCAAAAATAATAAAAGAATAAGATTATAATAATAATAAGCGACAATGGTTTCAACAAGTTCGAAACAAAGTTTTATGAGCTATTGTAAAGAAAAAAAGAAAAAAAATTTCGTATATCACGCTATAACAGCGTATCAACACAAAACTTGAATTAAAAATATTCATTGTTACAAATCGTGGAAGAACACGATATGATAAAATTTTAACGGTTACTCCTATTCCGATCACGCGACAAGTTAGTCACACATCGAAATTTGACACCGAATCAAAAATATTTTCAACCGTACAGCTGTTTTATTTTTTTCTGTACATTGTTTGTTCAGACAGCATGAATGGTTTGGAGAGGATTTCATCCTGGTGGAACAGTGAACTATTCCACAGGGCATTTGTCATCGAACTGCACATCTGCGCCACCAGGTATTTGGATGGACTTGGAGCCAGGAAGCAAGCCCAGAACCAATCAAGAATTGGAGTTCTGATCTGGCTAACCTGGACACACTAGTAGGTCCATAGTTTTTGCATTCACTTATACTTTCTTATAGCTAGCATTTGTAGAATACAAATATATATTGGACCAGTGGATCAGTGTGCATTCAATGACCATTCTTCTTCTCTAACAATTCAACTGTCTAAACAACAGGGCGAGCTAAGTTAGTCCTCAAGATCCCACGGACAAGGGACTAGGTTGCATAAGACCTTTTTCCAACGACAGCCTGCCTGCCGACCATGGATTCCTATAGTATGAGCATAGGACGGCCAGATACCAATCAGATGTTCAAATCTTGTTTCACATCCTCTCTCTCACTTTTCCTTTCTTCATCAACTTGAAACATCAAGATGACGAAGAACGTAGTTTGTAGTTTAGAAAATAAAAATAAGCAGACTCTCAACTCCAAGTACTATTAATAGCTGTAAAGCAAATTGAATACATTCAACATGAATACCGGCGATACTCTAGGTCGCGTCATTCACTAATAACTCGTGACTTGTGGCGCGCCAATTTAGAAAGCAAAAATCTGTTGAACCACACAAAAAAATCAAAAAGTGGGACGACATCGAATCGAAAGAAATAATAATTACAAATAAAAGCAATCAATCAAAGTAGATTGCTAAAAGAGCCAGATACCATGCCGTCGCAAATGAACCGACATACCTTATTTTCATTACCATCACTATTATGTCTTTTGTTTGCGGTTTTTGCCTGCATTCTGGAAGAATGCGATGGATTGACGACTAATACTATCACACATCGAGCTGTAGCAGTATTTGCTTTGATGGAAAGTATGAAACGGAATCAAAAGTTTGCAATACGTGTTCTTGAACAGGACCCAGCATATTTGAATCTAGATCAACGAGATCGTGCCTTTGCTAGAAATTTATTATCGACTACAGAACGTAGAATGGGACAAATTGATCAAGTTATAAAAAGTTTTGCTCACAAAAAAGAAGACAAGAAAAAGAATACAAAAATTCGCCCACATGATATTCTTTGTGAAGCAGCGCTACGGATAGGTGCGACTCAGATTTTATTCCTAGATGTTCCTACATATGCAGCAGTTTCTGAAACAGTAGAAGCATTAAAAAATCATCCGAAAGTTAAGGTATCGAAGGCGCAGATAAGTTATGTTAACGCTGTTTTAAGAAATATTGATAGAGAAGGAAAATCTAGACTGGATGCGACCTCAACACTTGCCAACGTAGACACATGGCTTGCTGATCAGTGGATTCAAACGTACGGTAAGGAAACAACAGAGAAAATGGTTGGAGCAGCCATGTCTCAATCTCCGGTGTTCATCACAGTCAATCATAATCATCAAGACAATTCAGAAACGAAACAGCAGGATACAATTCTTGATAGATCGGAAAGCATTAGGGATGTGTTTACGTCGATTGCCGGCGAAGAGGAAGACGACGACGACGATATCGAACAAGTAGAAGTAGAAGCAGAACTGCTTCCAATTGGATCTATTAGAATACCCGCCAATGTTGGTGGAAGTGTATCAAAGTGGCCACTTTATGATGATGGTGCCTGGTGGGTTCAAGATGTTAGCGCAACACTACCAGCAATAGCACTATTCAATAGTTTATGCATAAACGGGGGAAAAGCCAAAAGATATTCACGTTGTAGATCTATGCAGTGCTCCTGGTGGAAAGACAGCACAATTGTGTTCGATGGGTTTTGGTAAGGTTGATGCCGTAGAAATTAGTAAACGCCGGAGTCGATCACTACATCAAAATCTAAAAAGACTCGGGATGGAAAAGTTGTGCAATGTCTGCGTCGAGGATGGGACAAAGTTTCAGCCATACATATCAGAGAACGACGACGGAGTCCAAGGAGTATTGGTGGACGCTCCTTGTAGCGCTACTGGTCTTGGAAGTCGACGTCCCGATGTCCTTCGAAAGTCAATTAATCTCGATGAACTTATATCAATACAACGAGAACTAGTTGTCCATGCAGCAAATAATATTCTAGATGTTGGAGGTGTTTTGGTGTACGCAACATGTTCATTATTGAAACAAGAAGGGGAGGATCAAGTCGATTGGTTACTCTCTCAAGATGTGACAGGGAAAGATGAAAATACGGAACTATTATCCAGCACATTAGAGACTATACCTTTTGAAGTCGGAGAAATACCTGGATTCGATGATTGTATTGATGAAAAGGGTTGGCTTCGGGTTATACCAGGCGTTCTTCCTGGGTCACTGCAATTTTGTGACGGTTTTTTTGTAGCTAGAATGAGGAAAATAGCATAATAGTTACTAGTTTCAGAAGTCTACGCACATCAAGTCTCTAGTCTAACTTACGTAAATACCTGTTGTGCTAATCGGAAATTTGTTGCTTTTGACAGCATGCAATGGTTAACTTAGACTTTCCAAGGTCCTTAACTGATTATATCTCTATTTGTAGTGTTTATACAATAAGTACTGTGCACATCTATACCGCTGGGCTTAGTTATGTTATGTTGCCTTTCCTCTCACACTATTCTAATATGATCTGGGTTTTTTTCAGGAATTTACCAACTGATTGATTGATTGTTGATGACAAGATCTGTATGTAGTGAAGACTGAACAAATTATTGCAAAAAGCTGCAGGTGTGTCTATCTTTCACAAGATGGTCATACAACAACAGATTTCCAATAAGTGTCAGATTTGTGTCAGATAGGTGGTGGTAGGGGGGGGGGGGGGTTACAAGCTTCCCTCTCTTGAAATAAGAACCTGGAAAAGTTATACATCATTCCATTGCATAAAATACATACCAGATAGCACACATGTTCTGGGTATGATGTACTTCTTGTACCCTATGCTGGACAACAGTAACTCAACAGTCACTGGTCAATACACCAGTCAACCTGTCTTTGTACTTAAAATAATAAACTGATAACATCATAATAATGTGGTGAGGGGGGAGACAACATAAAAGGGGTGCTCCATCCAGCAACATGGATGTGCAGCAGGCAGTAGCAGCACTTATTAATTATTGTGGGACCTAATATTAATCAGTACTAACATACTCTGAACATGAAGAAGGCATATTAAATACAATTGTAAGATTAGGGTCCAATCCTGGGATTAAAGTATTTCCTCACTCCTCACGATTCCTCACGATTCCTCACAATCCCCATGACAAGGATGAAAGTTCCTTTGGGGAAATTTCTATATAGGGTTATATAGCTAGCTGT
>FMBT01000801.1:0-12948 GCA_900095095.1 Fragilariopsis cylindrus CCMP1102
CAGTAATAGCAATCCATATGTTCGATCGGGTCAAATCACTATCAATAATATTGACAGTGGGAATTCCGATAGTAACAACAGCAATAATAAATATCGTCATCTTCGTCCGAATCATCCACTTCGACTGAAAGAAGAAGCAAAAACAAAAACAAGCAGTAGTTGTAGTAGTAGTAAGATAAAAATTGCACATGTATCATTTGATTCACATCGACAACTATTAGAAGAACGCGACGATAATTCAAAAAATAGTTCAAATATAACAGCATTTAAAGCAATTGCTAAAGTTGGTAATGCACCAGGAAAATTAAATAAAGCAGCACAATTTTTAGTGATACGATTTGGTTTATATCCATTATTACATCGACAAGTAAATACATTATCCACAGGTGAGATACGTAAGGTATTATTAGTTAGAGCATTATCAATAAAACCAAATATTCTCTTACTCGATAATGCATTTGATGGATTAGATATATCATCACGACAAGTATTATGTGATATAGTATCCAAAACAATTAAAGGTTTTACAAATGATATATTAGTACAAGGGATTGATTCAAAAGATACAAAAAATGAAAATAATACACAAGTTATTATACTAACACATCGTCAGGAAGAATTAAATTCGATACAAGAAATTGATACTATTATATATTGGGATAATAAAAATAGAAAAGATAAAAATAAAAACAAAAACAAAGATAAACAACATACATGGAATATTGTTCGACGACGACGACGACCTCAACGTCTATGTGATAGTGATCGAAGTAATGCTGATGATATAGATCGAGACAACAAGGATGATGACTACCACAACGACGACGATGACGACGATGATGATGATATTGATGATATCGTTAAGGATCCTACTACAGGCATAGATACTTCTTCTTCTGATTTAAGATACTGGTCATCAGGAAAAGAGATTTTATATCGTGCAATGGGAATAGAATTGCAAAAATCGCTACTCCTGGAGAATAATAAGGACAATGACAATAGCAATAGCAATAACAATTGGAATGATTCATCATTACCTACTAAAGATTGTGTTCGAGACTGGTGGAAATACAATGAAAATCAAGAAAATCAAGATCAAAACAAGACTGATACTACTGACGGGAATAACGATAAAAATGACATATTAGTTGAGGCGGATAATTTGACAGTTCGAGCAGCACGAGCAGGAGGAGAAGGTTCTGATGCTGATACGACGATAGTACTACTGCACGATTTGACATGGACTGTTCGTAAAAATGAAAGATGGATTGTTGGTGGTGGGAATGGTGCAGGTAAAAGTACACTGAGTCGATTATTAGCATTGCATCAGAATCAAAATGATGACCATAATCATGACGATACTGACGATGATGAATCTGAAATTAATAGTAATAAATCGTCATTAAAGATATTGCCAAACTATAATAGTAACGATAACAACCCACGCAATACAATTGGTTGGGTATCAACGGAAACTCATATGCAGCAGCAACAACAGCAACAACAGCAAGAAGGAATAAGCATGATAACAACAAAGGAATTTCTTTTGGAGGAATCAAAGGGAGCATCATTTGACAACGTCATTGTTCCCATCCTATTTTGGTTGGGTATCATCGATGATACACCAGTATCGGCATCCAAGATTTCATTATTAGAACGTCCATTTCATTGCTTATCTCAAGGGGAACAAAAATTATTTATGATCGTTGCTGCATTAGCTTTACGACCACCATTACTAGTGTTGGATGAACCTTGTCAAGGTCTTGATATTGTTCATCGTCGACGACTGTTACAAATTATAGAAAGGATATGTCAATCTACCAGTATGGCTTTAATTTATATCACACATCATTTAAAAGAAGAACTTGTACCTAGTATTACTCATGCAATACATCTTAAGGATCGTCGTGCAGTGTATTGTGGTCCGATTGTAAAGTACAATCCAGAAGATTACTACGATGAATGAATGGATCGAAATCAAATCAAATATAGGTACAAGAAGGATTGAATCATAAAACATTTAAATAGTGTACGTATCACTTTATTTGTTACAACTTTATTAACTTTTTACTTGCAAGTATTGTGCTTCAGAATTTATTTTATTTATTGATTTATTTGTCGGTGAATGCGTTCAAGAAAATAGTGAAGCGCTCATCAGATAAAATATCTCTCATCGGACCCGCTTCACGAATTTGATTCAGGCCTTGGAATATAGTATCACTGGATGTTTTGCCAATCCTGAAATGCGTTCCGCGAATTTTTATACTTTCACCACCATTCGTTGTTGTTAGCTTTCGATTCCATTCGTCTACACAAGTCGTTACGGGAACCATTTCAACTTTAATTGTTCGTACCCTACCAGAAATTTCTAACAATCGGAATACAGCAAGTCTACGATTATCTAATGCAAAAAGTGTGCCTTCACGAGTCCGAACAACATTAATCATACCGATATCTCGTTTGCTAACATCTTGACGAGCGATTTGTAATGCAGTTTCATTAAGTGTATGTCCATCTTGAAAACGGAATTGAACATTATCTTGAGTAAATTTAATTGCAGATGGTCGAACACGTACAAGATTTTGATATACTGCAGGAGCTGTTGCAGTTTCTAATGTTGTTGATGATGAAAATGTTGGAATGATCAGACGTCTCGCTCCACTCCATTTTTTCCATTGTGACGAACAGAATTGATTACAACGATGACAATGCATCCAGTTTTCAATACCTGTTACACCAAGATCGGTGTTACCATACTTTTTAGTCTTACTCATCAACACAACGTCAGAAAGAACGTACGTTTCTCCAACTTTACCTCCCTGCAGGTCACATAGGATCTCATTCCCATCCGAGGCATGGTACGAATAATGACTTAACGCTTGTGCAACTGGTGCAGTTAAATCAGTAGCGCCGCTGTTTGAATTGAACTTCTTGAAATTATTTATGAAAGGTTCACGGAGCATATTCTGTCCTGTCAGTAAACCGTCGCTTTGCTTCCAAACCGCTGGTATGTTGACCTTGATTGATACCCTTCCTTTGAAATGTGTTTCCTTTTCAATGTAGTCGTGGAAGCCAGCAACGTACTTAAGTGCAGCCTCTGCATTCACAACATCATCTAAAAACACTCGCTACTGAAAGTTACACCAGTTTTAAGAAATTTGTCAGCAGCTGGTTACCATTGATGTATGTTCCTTTTCTAACGACTTTATACTTGCCTTCGCCGATCTCGGTATTACCTCCATACCCAGAATTTCGGGGTTTCGTCTAGCAAACGATTCTAATCTGTTCAAAGAGGATGCCATGACTAAGTATAGGATAACTACTCAGTACTTGTATTCCGATGGATTCAATTGATAACGAATTATGTTCACTCGCCTCTCGTCACGCTTAGCACCTGTACAGACTCTGCAGTTTAGTTATTTTTATGATATCTCATTTGTTTCTCGTGCTCAACGGAGATTGCTTGGTAAAGATAGGACGAAGAAATTTTTATTCTCGGTACACTAGTTAGCTGTAGTCTGTAGTTTCAGCTATTTATGATGTCTTCCTTAGGAGTACGTACGGTATGTTTCGTGCTCAACGGTTTCGACATTGCTTGGTTGTGATTGGGCGAAGAAAATTTTATTTGTAGTACAGAAAAGCAGTAGCGACGTCGCACAAATTAATTTTATGAGACGTGGAAAGGCGATCAAAAAAGAATGAATCCTTCATCAATCAGTGTATTGTACATGTCTACACTACTGTACGGTAGGACTTAACCGAAAGTTGCAGATCATTATGGATTTTACCACTTTCAGGCATGGTAAATGCATACGGTATGCACACGTGTACAATCAAAATGATTGCTGGTTGGTTGACAAGTGCATAGTATGTCTACTATTTATTTCTGTGCATCATGTCATCATGGCATGTTTTTGATGTTTGTGTTGTACTTGATCGCGCGAATTAAAGAAAAAATACAATCCCTGTTATTACCCCTCACATAAATTGAAGCGAAAATCATGCCTAACTCATAGCCTTAAATATGACTAGTGCTAAATTGTAGGACCAACTTGTACTTCGACTATGTGATTTTTCTGTAGAAGCAACACACAACGGTAATCGGCAACCAACCAACCAACCATCAAAACGACCACAGCTCTACTTTAATCTTTCATCGCGTAAACGAAATTTTTGTCAATCGGAATAAGAATTTCAAAACGAAACGATTACACGATAGTACGAAGCGAACTTCCCGATCCTTCCTCGTAAAAGTAAGAAAAGAAGGAAGACGACACCAGTGCAACCAACCATTTTGGAAGAGAGAGAGAGAGAGAAGGAAGGAAGGAGGTGTGTTAGATTGCTGAGGAGCGAGTGATCGTCGATATCGTTGTCTTTTATCGATTGTGCGTACTTCAAGCCTTTTCCTTGTCGTCGTCATCATCGTATTACGGCTGTGAAGGATTTTCAACGACGACGAGGAACACGTTATCCTTTCCATCCTCCCCAAACACAAAGACAAGGACAAACAAAACTGACGACGTGGATAATAAAACGCCGTTATCGTCTTCGTCAAAAAAAAAATGCGCGTATCTATACTAGTAGTCAGAACTAAGATATATTTTACATTGTTTTTCCCTTTTTGTAGAGTACTTTATTTAATATTATATTTACTACTATTTGTATAGTTTTTCGTAGTAGTATGGACTACTCATAACGAATCAATGTTAGAGTAAATGTATATATTCCATCTTGTTGTTGATCTCGTATATATGCTAAATTTTTCCTTTAAGTTGTATATTTTTTCTTTTTAATTATTTAATTATCTGTTTTCTTTGCCCGAAATGGGCACACTTGTTTGTGAGTTTCCAGTGACTTAACTGGCATGATTTTGAACAGTACAATACAGTTTCGCATGGGCATTGTTTTGGTGATAACATCGATGCGGTACAATTGTCGCATGTTTGGTCTGGTGGTACAACAACGCAACTGCTCCTAATCTTGTTTGGCAATTTTTTTGTCTCTTTTCTGCACTCAGCAAAGTAGGAATCATTCACAGAATGATCTTTTGCTACTCTACGTAAAACTGCCTTCGGGTTTTTGCAAGCCAGCAGAACGTCACGGAAATCTTCAACGGTAGAAAATTGCATAGCCTTTTCCAGCACATTTCTTGAAGCAGATCGACTGTCGAATTTTTCCTCAAGATCCCGTTGTAAGCACCAATCGTTTCAATAAATGGCAGGTATGAATCAAATCCTGCTACGCACAGCAGCGTTGGAAGAAGAGCCCCGATGCTAACTTGATCACCTCCTTCTCTGTTAGTGAAATAATAGATCTGAACCAATTCTTCGAAGAGAAATGCCTGATGCTTGCCGTTGGGTTGTTAGCGATGCGGTTGTAATGCAATGCTTTTACGAAGTGACGCTCTGCTTCTATAAGGTTTCCAGTTTCTTGAAGGCCGTCCCCGCCAAAAATATATGTCTTGAACTATATACAGAAGGTGTCACCATTCGGCATAGACATCACCAGTCTCGGCATAGACATCCCATTCGGCATAGACATCACCAGCATCACTGAATCGATCCAATGCTTCCAAAATTTACCAACTTTTAAAGAGGCGTGATATATTCGTTCATTACCATCTGCGAATTCACCCTTGATCTGATACTATAATCAGCTTTCATGATAGCAGCGTTTAATGCATCTTTTCGACTTTTGTTGTTCGTATATAACACTAGTAAGCACTTAGCGCCATTGAGTATCAGTGTGTTTCATAAGTGACATAACATTTGTTTGTCGAAGAACCCAGTGCCATAAACGAGCACAAAAATATTGGGATTGATTTTCCGTAAAAAACTTCATGAAAGGATGACCTTCCCACCATTTAAAATGCCAAATGTTCCACTTCTTGAAGATACATCGTTTCCCATGAAAGGTGAATTTTCCAAATTGTTAATCACAACTTCGTTTTTGACTAAGACAAACGACACCATTGCGTAAGATTTGCGTAGTGGAGGCTCTTTTGGTCCCAAGGAATCGACATAGAACGAATATTGAAGCTTCTTTTCCCCCTTACTATTATAATACGATCACTCCATTCAACCACGAAACTACCCTCCACCGCAACACGATTGAATGTTGAAATTACCCAGTTTTCTTCTGTTCCTTCATCATCTAAATCAGCTCGAGGCCACATCCCTTTTGGTGGTGATGGCATGGTATCATCACGTGGTAAAGATTCGATTGGACATAGTTTAAATTGTTGGGAGGAATTTTCGATCTTGTTGTTTCCGTCTACACGAACAAAGTAATAACGTTCCAATTCCCCATTTTCTAGTCTACTGCGTTGATTTCGAGATGTATTAATATAATAACCACTTGTTCCAAACTGTTGTATACATTCGTATAGCATCTCATATGTAGAACGGAAGTCCATTGCTTCCATTTGGTCCAATTTGTATGGTGAAGTATCGTGGAGAGGATGAGAAGCATCTAACCATTCAAATGAAATCAGCAATGCACAATCTTCCGCCGTCCCCTCTAATGTCCCACCAGTATTAGGCTGTACTCTATGAAATCTCCACGTCCATTCAGATTTCGTACTTGCAACACTACTATTACTGCTGATATTGATGCTATCGACGATCGTTTTACTTGTATCATCACTATAGTCTTCTAATGTAATGAATCTAGTCAAATTCTTTGGACGGATAGTCAGTAATTTTGTCTTGTGTTTGTGTACAGAACATCGAACTTGAACGGTATACCGGTCCGTTCTATAGAATTCGTTATCAGAAATAATGACTCCGTACTGGCCATTGTATTCAGAAGCCGCAACAAGCTCTTTCAACTCAACATAATCACCAGGATGGAATAATGGCATTTCGTTGTTACCGTCGTCCTCATCATCGTCGTCGTCGTTGTCGTCTTCCGTTGTTTGTGGCACCGTTTCAAATTCCATTGTTAAGAACCAATCAACTAGAAATACGCCATCGTTATTATGTTGATGCTTACATGGACGGCACACAAGCTGTTTCACTTTTCCAATGTGCCCTGTAAGTAAGTGTTATCAATTAGTTGTTAAGAAAATAATGCATTCAAAAATTGTGAGTTTATTTTCCCGTCTTCTTTTATTTCGTCGATTCAAATGAATTGTAACTTACAGGTAGGACTGTCATCGGATAACAGTAAACGGAATTTACGTCCTTTCCACAAGGAGTTGCTGTTGATTTTAGAATCATTATCCGAACGGATTACTAATACGAATCGACGAAAATATTTACAATACCCATCCACGGTATGAGAGATCGGCACAACAGGGAAGCATATTTTTCTGTGAGAAAATGAAAAATGTCTTGAGTATAATCTCTCTCTCTCTCTTTCACATACGCACAGACACACAGCAACTTACAGCAACTACCCCCGAAATTATGTTCTTCAATATACGAATCGAAATATGAACCGCAGTGACTTTTTACGCTGACACTACTAGAACTAGCCTGTGCAATAGTAACATCAGACGAAGGAAGCGAATCATTCATTTCCATCATCGTAATTGCCTTCATTGTCCCGGTCTTACTACTAGTCTCGTCCGCTACAGTCATTTTACTACTTTTATTGTACGAGCGGTTTGTCTCGAATCTATCGGAATGAATCAGAGTGAATAGAGGGGACACGATAATCTTCAATGGCGGTCCTTGTTCAATCTAGCTTATTTCTACAACTCGTCGAAGATACAAGCAAAAGCTTTGTAGTCTACAAATTAGAATTGTATTCGTCTTACTGTTATGTAAATGATTTGATGTTGACTGAGTTGAAGAAGAATGAAAAAAAAAATGAAATGACGAATAAGAGAGTAAAATATTGATTCACGAGGTCGTATATGAATTAATTATGTCCGCAGAATGTGCCTTTTTCCTTACCATTATTTATTAGTAACACGAGTTGTTTGCTTATGGCAGTGTGGTGGAGTTGTTGGGTAAGAAAAGTTTGAGCTCTTGTTGCCACTGGTTCTACTGCACATAATCAGTGAGGACAAATCAAAGCTGACATTCAAAGTGTGTAATACAGCATACCAAGGATGACCCTGTCCCCATAAACACACACACACACACACACACACACACGCACACACACACACACACACACACACATGCACACACGCACACACACTGACAGAAAAATCCTATAGCACAATATGGGAGGGAGGGAGAATCAATTTTGTATCACTATTGATTTATAATAATGATGGGGGAAATCAGCAGAATGGAGATTAGCAGGTTTTAATTTGGTATGCTGGGGATTTTAGGTCATCCATAGCATGCAGTGCAGGAGTGCAACTGAAAGCAAAGCCAAATTTTGACACATTACATCCAGGAGGTGCATTAGAGATCAGAAATGCAGATGAAGTAACAGAGTAAATTTTGACCAAGAAGAATACAGTATTTGCTCTTAATATATCTCCACTAGATATTATGTGTAGTTTAGTTTTATTATCAGAGCATTACAGTAGAAGGGGACCCATTACCAACATTCAGGCAGGAGGGTATGTTTGAAATAATATTTTTAGATTGTAACCCAAGATTTTTGCATGGAATTAAAAAATCTAAATAGAACCAGTAGTTGTGTGTGTGTTGATGTGATTTCATGCCAAAAGTTGATGTTTGCAATAATTCTTCTAAATTTAGGAATGTGACTTTTGGGTGTGCAGCTAATTATTATATATATATATATGTATAACTTATTATTTAAAAGCTGCCGCTTTGCTCCTCTATATCTTAGAAAGATATAAAGTCAACAGTCGACCCGCCGATTATTCTACATTATGGTGTTGTCTTTAGATTGGATCATCTCCAAATCTATCATCGATTTTCTGCGTCTCTATTTCTGTTTCTGTCTTTGCTCTACTAGTTGATCTCTTCTTTCCTAGTTTGGTGTACATTTTTGATATCATGTGGTTCATTTTATACTTCTTTTTCTTTGCCTGTATTACTCTACTTGATGATCTTGTCTTTCTTAGGCGTTTGAATACATTTGTCAGTGGATTGTTGAAGTATTTCTTTGTTTTCATTCGTTGTGGTAATTTCCTTGACACTGTCGTTTTAGCTGGTTTGTTTTTCGTATAGTGCCTCCATATTGGTTTGCTGTTTTCCTTTGCTAGTTCCTTTACTCTCTTCATGCTATGATCTATCACTCGCCTCCATCTGTTTAACCACTTTTTCAATTGTTGATTTGTATCATCTAGTCTTGTTTTTAGTGGTTCGTTGAATATCTTCAATTCATCTTCTGGCAGTACCATTTCTTTCAGTGTATATAGATGGGTGATTTTCTTGGTGAGTGAATCATATTCTGCCACTATTCTACCTCCCAGTACAGGTGTGTTGCGATCAATGCATCTGTCGGTCCAAGTTTCCTGTATGATGGGTATGATTGCCTGAAAGAAAGCATGGAACGCTTCTGTTTTGTTCTTCTTCTTTGATAATCTGTTGTTCTTTGCTTCTTTTCGCTTCTTGTTCTTCTGTGCTCTTGCGTACGCTCTTGGATCTGACAGTTTCCTTCTGGTTATGAATGCTTTCTGTTGTATTTTCCATTGTTTCGAAAACTTTCCCCTGAGAAGATTATCCCATCCTATTACTACCTGCTCATCAATAAGTAGTGTGTACCTTTTGAATATTTGATTTTTGTCAACGTCCTCTTGGCCCCTTGGTCGTAGCATTGCAGTTGATACTGACTCTCCTCTAAAGTAAGTCATTAATCCTTCCCTCATTATATCACACAGTCTTGGGTCTACTGTGTTTGCTAGTAGGTTAATCTGGTTGAGGACCTTCTTGCGTATGCTTCGCCGGTGAGCACATTGAAATACATGGTCATCATCCTCGTTGAACAAGCATGATGCGCATCGTTGATCGTGGAAGTGATCCTTCTTGTGGATCCTTTCTCCTGTAGGCAGTTTCTTTATGCAAAATTTGTGCATCCATTGTATTCCTTTTGTAGCTAGATATTTCTTATATACTGGACGGAAAATGTCCCAGTCAATTAGGTCAAATATGTTATCACTCCATTTGAACCTTCTGCAGTAATAGTTTTTAAGTGGTATCAGGTGTATTATCTCTCTTGTTGTTCGTTTGAGATCTCTTGTTATCGTTCTGTCTCCTATGTGGAACTGGATGGCTGTAGCTGGGTCCATCGGTACTCTTGGCTTCTCCTGCAGTTGTTTCAGTCCTATTGTTGCTAGTTCATCTGCTTCTGAGTTGAGATATGCATTTAGTGGCATTGCTTCTTCATCAAAGACCTTGTCATCTTGGTGACTCTTCACCCAATTAATCTTTGGTTTTGATCTGTACCACTGTAATGCTCTGTGTAATGCTGACAGTACATCCCATTCGGAATCAAGAACTGTTGCTAGCGGTGCTGTCGGATATTCATCATATGCCTCAAGTTTGGTAATCATACTTAGGCTGTCTGTGTATACTTGTATTTTGCTTCGAATTGGTTCATCACACTCTAGTAGCTTATCATAGTATTTAGTCATAAGTGTTACCAGTCGTACTGCTGCAAGGAAAGCACATATTTCTGATCGAAATGACAGAGGATCATTGCCTGATGGCTGTCCATAGCATGATAGCAATATTTCTCCATCTTCATCTGCAATTACAAACCCCAAGGATCCCTTGAATTGTATTGCTCCTCCATCTGTTGCTATGTTGACTTTGTTTGTTGACTTGAGCATTTCGTATATCTTTATGGGTACTGTGAAGAATTTAATTTCGGTGTAGTACTGTGATACATGTTCTTCCTGTGACAACAGATAGTCCATAAAGGTCTCATTCCTGACTGTGTTCTGCTGAATTAGTTGCACTGGGTGGTGTAGTGACACTCTCCAACCTTCTTCCGTGTCCATTACATCTGTTGGTGATGCATCTGGTGGTAGTGAGTTCACTTTTCCTACTGGATCATAGTTGTAAGTATCGTTGTCTGCTATTAGGTGACAGTCATAATAGAATTCTCCATTTTCATTCCAGTTCTTTCTATAGCTCCTGTACAATATATCTGTATATTCTGAGTAATAGAATGGCCATAGTCGTTCTGAATCATTGGCTTGTATAAGCCAGTTGCCTAAAGGCTTTATCAATCTCATCCGGCTTCCTATCTCTCCTGTCATTCTTCCTTCTTCTCTGTTCTTCTTCTCGTATTTTGTCACTTCTGTATGATTTAGTTCTTCTTCATCGTTGTCTTCATAGAAAATTTTGTAGTATTTTCCTTTATTGCTTGTGACTATGCCTCTATATGGTACTCCCTTCCAGTATTTGAGGATGAATGTCCCCTCGCTGAATCTATCTATACCCTCTCTTTGCTGCTGTGATCCCTCATTGTTGTTGAGGGTATCCCTATTTTCTAGTGAGGTTGATTCATTTCTTGGGTCAGTGGATCTGGCATCGATTCTTGGTTCGGGGCTTGGTTCAGTGAATCTAGGATCGGTTCTTGGACCAAAACTTGGTTCTTGGTTCATGTTGGGTTTGCATATTGTCTTGAGGAATTTTCTCCACACCGACCATGTTTGATCGCCAGGTTGATCTTGTTTTATTTCATTCAATTTGGATGTGCATTGTCTGATGCTTCTTTCTCCTTTTGCTATTGAAGGTAGTATAAAGTGACCATCGGCTGTACAGAGATCGGATATTCTTTGCACTTTGAGATAGCTCTTGCAGTAGTAGATTTGTCTGATTTCCGCGTTCGTGTAATGTTTCAGTTTGGTTGTATCCATTTCCTTTGCTGTTTCTGGTTCGCATACGACGTCCATTATATACTCATCTCCTAATCTTTCATATGTTGGTTCCGGTATACACTCTATTTCTAGACTTGCTTTGTGTTTAGCTAAGAATCTTCTAATGTGAACATAGTAATGTCCTTCCAAATGTGGTGCTCGTACTGATGGGTATTGTAGTAATGGTTTCGAACAGTCCTGATGCATTCTGAAAAGTTCGCAGGAATATAGTTCCTATCTGTTTTCCATACCCCGGTGTTCGTAACTGCCTGATCAGATTTTGTACTGCGTCTAATCCTTGTTCAATTCTAAGGTCATTACAGCCTATACCTCCGTAAGATCGTGGGCCAAATACAAGTACCTGAGCATGTGTTCTTGCTATCCCGATTTTGTTCATCAATGTTGGTATGTATTTCTTTTGCAATTCATGCAGTTGTGACATGCTTAGGTGACACATGCTGAGAGGGTATCCGACGCTGCTTTGGAATACTGCAGAGTAGTGCACCCAAGCACATTTTGGCGACATTGCCGAGCAAGCTAATTTCCTTTGGTGTGTTCCTGATGTTTTGACTAGTTTGGCTTGTTGTTGTTTCTGATTTTTGCTTGTTCCTTGTTCCGTACCCAGGCTTCTGTACGTTTTGTACGGTGATATTGGTCTTACTATGACGTCTTTGTTGTTGAGTCTGTCCTTTATTGTTATTATTAGGTTCGGATCTGCCGGTGCTATTACTGGTGCGCCATTGAGGCTGAATCAATCGCTAGTACCTGTGCAAAGCACTTGTCTAGGTTTAATGCTCCTCCTGTTGCTCGTAATAAATCATTCCATAGCTGTGCATCATGTTGCGTTATTTCCATGATATCTTGCACTGTCTCCCATTCATCTCCAGTGTTTGTGATGTTGTTATCATCAAAGCCTAGCATTCCAATTATAGCACTGTATAATTTCCAAGGGTCTGCATACTTGCTTCCATGCCCGTATTTATCATGTAGGTCAAAGAGTTTCGATACTAATTTTGTCCATCCTTGTGCTGAGGCGCCACTGCCTTGCCCTGACCCAAACGCCGGTGACTCATCTGAATGTTGATATGTTTCTTTGATATTCCAATTCCTGTTTTTATTGCATATCTTGCTACCTTGAGTAATTCTCCTAATATTGTTGTCAGTTTCTTTTGGCATTCTGTATGACCTTAAAGCAGAGACTTAGT
>FMBT01000736.1:0-18088 GCA_900095095.1 Fragilariopsis cylindrus CCMP1102
TAATCAATAGTTGGATCATTCATTGTCCATAAATTTGTAGTAACATCATTATTATTTAAATTTCTGCTACTACTATTAAGGATACCTTTTTCATTATTATTGTCTAATTTTTGTTTATTATTGGTTGTGATGTCCTTAATTTTTCTACTACTACTCGTTGAACTTGTGTGTGTTGTTGAATCAGTAAGTTTAATTCCACCTACTGCTGTCTTAATAATAGGAAGTTGAATAATGCTAGGATGTTCGTCATCACTAACGTTATCAACAATTACGTTACTACTACTAATACCATCGCTACTACTAGTAGCAATTGTAGAACTAGCAATCGCTAATGATTGAAGAAAGAATAAACAAAGCATACTCGTCATCATCATCATGGTTTTATGCTTTCTGATCGATACTTTGAGTAAACTTTAAGTTTTTTTTGATTCTGTTTGATTGAAAGAAGAATGTGTGCGTGTGTGTGTGTGTGTGTGTGTGTGGACTTGAAAAGACAACGTAACTATAAATACAGTAAGTGTTCTAGTAGTGTTGTACGGCAGCGGATGCGATGAACTTTTACGTTTGTTTTCTGATGATATGCATGCTAGTGGGTAGTGCGGCTGCTATGTTATTGTGTTGTGGTTCTGTTCTATTCTCATCTATTTTATTAATTTCGTGAGCGACGAATAAGACAAGTGAATAATGTGAATAATGCATAGAATAGACATTAGTTCGTAAAAAGAAGGTTCGTTGATGTTAGAGAAATGTTATGGATACCAATGTATGAAGAATATGTCTGTGGAAGTGGTTCGCAGAAATATCAAAAATCATTTCGTTAACTAGAGAAACAAATCAATTAGGTCCTATCATGACATTAAATAATATTATAATGTACCGATGTATCATAATGCAACGCACACCTCTTTTTGTGTCGTGGTGCGTGCGAAACGTGTTACTTCATATTTATCTCTTCAATATTTTTATTTAACAAGTGAAGGAATATTTTTAAAATGCGATTTGATACAACATATTCGGCATTTTCACAGGAGGGATAATTTGATACAATATTTCGGCATTTTTAGGAGGGATATAAGCTTTCATTTTACTTGGTATAGGATACGATATGTTGTCAACGATCGATGCCGACAAAGCGAGTAGCTGCATCAGCTTCTTGCTAGAAACTACGGAAAAATTAGGGAATTTCCGGAAAGTATCTATACTTTTATAAACTTTAACTCCAATACTATTGATAACTCAAGGGGATTTTTAGCATTCATCATTGTGGCAATTTCTGTCCACAGTTGTAAATATGTCACTACGTTACGTGATCTCTATTATATAGGTGATGTGTGTGCGTTGATTGTCTACTAACTCTAAATATTGTAAAATAGAAAAAGAAACGAAATGCATGCAATGTGTCTATGTAGTATGCTAATGCAAAATAGGACCTATGTGTATTTATATATATGCTTAAAATATTATATTATCACTATAATTGTACATTGGCTAACTTAAATATTGTACCCTAACTCGTACTACCATCAAGATAAATTATGACTGACCGACCCCCCAATCTGATTATCCTCGTTGTTTCTCTATCTCTTCAAATATATTATCCCATGAAACAGTTTCACCATTATTATTATTATTAGTTTTACTTTCATCACTATCAGGACAACGTTCAATGGGACTTAATTCTAGTAACATATCCTCCCATGCTAATACTGCCTCGTCACTATGAAATAATTTATGTATATTATTTTGTATATCACGTTCAACACTCCATCGTAATGATTCATCATTGGCTAGTGCAACTGCTAAATCAACATACTCACTATTGACCGTTGCAATCATTGCAATCTTAGTAGTGTTTGATAATCCAATTGTGTGCATGTATCCAGCAGACCACCGTCCACCTAACATCCGTGTGGGTAATGTTACCATCGCCTTACCAAGTTCTAATACCTCACGTGTTGTTACTTGTCCACCAGCGGGGTATGAATCTAACACGACAGTTGACGTTTTATATAATGCTAATAGTCTATGATGTGCTTGTCGTGGTAAGAATATAATCTGTGACAAATTACAACCAGCATCAACTAAACGTTTTTCGTAAAATGTTTGATGATTAAATTTTGGATTGTCTAATAAATGTTTATTTGCTTCATGTAGAACCAATATACCATTTGTATCCTTTTTTATTATATTGCATAACATTTCATCAAATTCTGGATGAATTTTGAATGGATCTTGCATACAAGTATATATATTTTTGTCATTGATCTCGTCAACAGTATATTTCACATCAACCTTATCATATCCTGGATTACCATGTATTTTAGTCTCTAATGATTTTATTATGATACCATAGTTACTTTCCAGATCTTTGATATACGTATTACCAGCATATTTTTCATCGTCATCGTCATCGTCATCTTCAATAAGGACTGAATCAGAACCATACATATCCTCCTCGTCATCAAAGCCAGCATATTGATTATCTTTACTACCACCACTGCCACTACTGCCACTACTGCTACCATTATCATTACCATTATTATCCTTCTTCATTGCAAAATTAATATATACATCTGATTTACCTTTTGGATCATCTAACAACAGTAACATTGATCTTGTTATATGTTCAAATGGTTTACCATCAATTCTTGATATTTGTTTTCCTTCATAAATAGATCCTTCCACACCTGTTTGTATTCTTGGTATAAAATAATTGGATGGTATATTAGCCGGTAATAATTTTAATTCTTCCGTATAAAATTCTTGTGCATTTGCATATGATAATTGTTCACTAGCCTGCCATGATATAAAATATTGTACTACGTCAGAAGGATGTCCTGATGTTATGGGATAACCGTGTGTTGCAATTTGTACTGGTGCAAGACGTTGCATTGCTAGTCGTTTTGTATGACCACTTAATGGTGTATCTAAGTATAATATTGTATCAAATTCCATTGAAGCAATTTTTGCACCCCACAATGTAGTAAAATCACCATTAAACATAATATTAAATGCATCATTACTACTATCTTGGTTTTGTTCTTCCTTTTTTTGATTTTTGTTACGATTATTACTTGGATAACATGGACTATCAGGATCGGTATCAACATAATCACATTCTATTGGTGGCTCGTCAGGATACGACGTATCATACACTTGATCTTCATCACGGAATGGAAAATTTTCTGGTACGGGTGGTTTATTATATAATGATTGCGGTGGATGTTTATTTTGCCATAATACTTCCTTTAAAAATTCTAGATCAGTTTTAACAAAAAATTCCATTTTATCATCTGCGTGCATAATCTCTGTATTTGGATCAAAATCGTAAATATTCTTCATAGTAGTAGGCTTACTATTATGTTGTTGATCATTATCATTATTTGGTTCATACGGATCATCATAAAATTCTTCTTCTGGTACATATACAAAGGTTATATCAAATTTTTGACGATCCAAACGTTGAAACATTGCTGAAAATTCCTCAGCAATACTTGAATATTGATTATTCAAATCAGATGAACCAACCACGATAGCTAATTTTATCTTACGATTACTAACACATGGACGTAATTTTGGTTCAACATCATACCGTAGTACAAAATTTGCTGTTGTATCCTATAAAACGGTTTCATGATAATATAAGATAAGATAATATAGAATCAGATAATAGTTAGAAAATAGACAGAAGTGATTTTTAAAAAAAAAACAGTCAGGTCTTTTGTTTGTTTTGTCGTTGTAATTATGTGACGATATATAATTTCCATTTTAGAACGAAGAAAAAACAAAACAAAAACAGAACGAAAGAAAACAAACAAAACGGGGACGAATTAATGTTCACAACCCGACTGACCGACCAACCGAAGCAGCGACGTCAATAGCGATAGCGATAGCAGTAACAGTAGCAGTAGCAGTAGCAGTAGCAATACCGATACCAATACCGATACCAATAGCAATAATAGCGAACGAACGAACGAACGACTGTAGTAGCTGTATAAAAAGAGACAGCAGCAAGAAGCAACCGACCGCAACTGCAAGAAGCAACTGCAACTGCAATATAGTGAAAGCAAGCAAGCAAACATAGTAATTTGATAAAACGAACGGAACGGAACGGAACGGAACGAAACGAAAACGAAACGAAAACGAACCACGTTCATTGAACAACAGTACAGTTAAAACAGCATATAATAAATGACGGTCAAGTCGAGAAAATTAATGAACAGTCAACAAAAAGCCAGCCACCGCAAAATACATTTTACTGTCCCCCAGAAAAAGAAGAAGAAAAATAGCGGATACAGACAGATAGAAAGACAGAAGCAACAATAACAACAATAACAATAACAATAACAGCATAAAATAACAAATACAAATACAATACAATACAATACAATACAATAACAAATAACAGTAACAGTAACTGTGAGTACTACTTTACTTACTAATTTTGGCCAGGCACGTTTGATCATTTGATATTGTTGCGATGCTACATTACGGATATCGGTATGTATTTGATAAATATTTAAATGCCATCCAGAACTATAAATACAATAATTATAGGTATCACGATTGGCCAAAGGAAAATGTTTCATACTTAAGTCATTAATTTTTATAAAACCATATATATCACGTGTCAATTCCGTGAATATGTCATTTTTCAATTCCTCAGTAAGTTCATCTGTTGTTTCTTTATCTTTTGTTGTAGTTGAATTATTTTTTATTGTTTTTACATCACGACGTCGTCTGATACCCTTTTGAGCATTCAACAATACACCATCATACATATGTTTATTTAATATAATTTGAGGATCTTTCCATGCATCAATTAATGGATTTAATAATAAATTTAAATGTTTAATAATTGTTTCAAAGGATTTATCCGCATCTTTGTTAGTTCTTGGAAACATATCATACATGGTAGCTAATTTCATTTGTGTACATGTATCACCAAAATTATTTGTTGATGCCTTGTGATTCTTTTCATCATCTTCCCATTTGATGTTCGGTGGTTGTTTACTGATAGATAAAGCAAGTTCAAGATATTGGATCGCTGCGGAATACGATTGTTTTTCGGTTATATACCAATGACCAACTAAATGAGCAATGATATATGTTTGTTTGATATTATAGTCACTACCGGCAGTAATGGTATTGGTGGGTCCCATAAAGTAGGAATCAAACGTTCGAGCTAAAAATTTATAACCATGTTGTCGTAAACTTAATACGGGTTGATTGACCGCTAAATACCAACCCAACGTTAAATGGGCTTCTAAATTATTATCATGAATTTCTAATATTTTATACCAGGCATTCACAGTTTCATGACTCCCTTCGGGATATTGATAAGCAATTTGTTGATAATGAACTATTTGTTTTTGAATATCAATTGGTAATGAAGTCAGTTCTGTATTATCTGTACCTGCTTGATTATTATTATTATTACCATGTGCTGATGAAAAACTGTTTGCTCCTTGATTATTATTATTACCTTTATTATTAGTAGTACGATATTCATCTGCTGCTTCTACTGCTTCTACTACTTGTACAAAAGAAGTTAATGATAGACAGCACACTAATACTACTATAATGATCAACATAATAAAAGATGCCCACAATGATGACAACGACGATGACAACAATTTCGACGACGACACCTGATGATGACACGATGACGACGACCTACGGCGGTTATAATTATTACGACGGTTATTATTGTGCATGATTGATTCTTTTTTCGTATTGCCTGGATTTGATGAAACTGGTAAAACTGTTACACAGCAATATACTGTCACTGTTACTGTAGGGCTTTGATATATTGTTCGTCTTTCTTGCTTTATTTATTTGCGGGCGGTTCTGTTCGTCTGTTCGTCTGTTCGTTGTATTGTATTGCTTATTTTTTTCGTTCTGTTTTTATTATTATTACCGGGGGGGGAGGAACAGGGGGAGAGAGAGAGAAAGAGAGAAGTAGGTAAAGCTACTATACTTCGAAGTAGTAGTGTCGTGTCGTGTCGTGTCGTGTCGTCACTATACTACTGTATTGTATAGTATGCAAGCAAGCACGTTTCCTTTGAATATATAATATACTACACTCTCTCACTCACTCACTTCTTTCTTTGTGTACTGTGTATCCATGATTAAACAAACAAACGATTACAATTACATTTAATTGTTGAGGAGTGAGTACCATTGTACTGTACTTCGAAGTACTGTAAATACTGTACTTTCTCCGTTTAAAGGAAAACGCGCAGAAGGGCTATCGTTAGGAATTTATATTCCATACAATACACTGTAAAAGCACTTTTTTATTTTTAAAGACGTTTTTGTTTGCGATGCAGAGACAACAAGGGAATACGGTACTGAACCACAGTACTAGCAGTACTGTACTGTAAACCATTAGTACAGTACAGTACTGTGAGTAGTACAGTAGTACAGTAACACGTTGTTTTACCCTCTCTTTTTTACATCACAGTCCAATGATGGAACACTCTCTTTAGGGGGAGGGGAGTGTATAGAGGGGTCTAGATTAATATGAACTAAAGAGAGGGGGGGAGGCAGAGGGTTCTTGAAACACAACATGATCGATGTTCTGTTCTGTTTTTCATCCGTGCACGAATAATAATGAAAAAAGAAAAAAAATCGATCCCGAGCGATGATTCAGGGCCCGATCGAATTTTGTAGTACAGAAATGACGCAACATTTGTTTGAAACGACTATTGCGTTGTACCGTACGGTAGCAATGAAATTTCTCTGAGTCAACAATGAATTTCAATTCCGATTGATTGCGATGAATTAGGGCCTGGCTGTGCCTGATCTTGACGATCAGAAGTAGAATTGCAAATCATCGCGCATGGTACGCGCATTGGAATAAATGAGAAACATTATTTTTAGGCAATATAAAATTTATTTTCAAGTTCACGAGCGTCTCAAAATACACTTATTGATTTGCTTTTCTCGCGCGCATGATGATCGCTCGCGCAACAAAAGGGGCTGATCGGAGCGATGATTCAGGGCCCGATCGACTGACTCCGATTTGATTTGATTTGCTTTGTTTTCATTTACAATCAAAGGAAAAAAAATGAAAAAAAGGAAGAATACAATACCGTAGTATGCAGTGGTATCAATCAGAAAACATGAAAGAGCGAACGATTCTTCCTTTTTGTTTTCGTGTTCGAACGAAAACAAACATGCGATGATAAGCTCACAATTAAATTTTTCGTAAACAATTCATGTTAATTTAACAACGTAAATCAATCATCACCATCATCATCACCATCAAAATTACATTATGAAGCTTACTGGTTCTACTGTTACCATGATCACGTACCTTTTGGTGGGTCTTACAGCCTTCTGTTGTTCCACCGTCAAAGGTGTCGAGGCAAATGAACTGAAGTTACGTGCACGAGAAAAGATGCGCAAAGATAGAGCTGAGCGTCAACTTCAAGCAGATATGCTGGTCTAGTCTTTTCACGTGGATATGTTTGTATTACGAGACAACAAGATTTGCTTTTGTTATTCCTCAACAACAGAGTATTGTTCCTGAAGATTTGAGTGAACTTAATTTGTTAGGTTCATCAACACTCCAATCAGGTGGTATTTATGATCCAGCTGATGTACAAATTATTGATCGTTTGGGTACATCTAAAGCTGATAATTTGATGATACTGGTCCATCCGAAGACGAAGGACCCCGAGGACAATTTGCTGGACAACGTCAACCTAAATTCATTCCACAAAACGATCCAGGATTCTTCTTTAATGGTGAATGTGTTGCAACACAGTTAGAGGAGCTCTTATTTAGGACATTCATGTTTACTAAACTTATGTTTAGGTGGTGGTGGATACAATTGTTTAGCCATTTATGCTGGATCTAAATTTGTTTTTAATCCATTGGAACAAGTTCTTTTTTCTCCTACTACTTTGATGTGGTTCCAACTCCAGTCTCTTGCAGCGCAAATGGTGAATGTAATTCAAATAATTGTGATGCTGGTACTTGCATTACTGGTGTAAGTTGCAACAACAACGCGTCTGCCTGTGATTCAACGCAATCTGTTTCAACAACTCGTTTTGCATTTTGAAAAGTGATACGGATATACCCTTTCTCCGAATAATCCAGGTTCAATTGTTCCTTCATTGCCACCAAGCTATCCAGGAACAATCATTGGTGGTACTGGTTTGTTTGTTGGTGCTGTTGGATATGTGGATGTTACAACTATTACGGGTAGTACTTTAACTCCAGCTCAACTTATTGATGATGAGTTTGCTATCATCGATGCCGACTTCCCACAAGCTGGATATATTACCCAAAAGATTAACGTGGTAACAATGTTCCTCTTCCTGTAGCTCCATAAAGAAGATCAAAAAGAAGAATGACTTCAAACGTAAAAATGTAAGACCAACATGCATTATCTATTCACAATCAACGCATCAATCAATAAGAGAAAACAAAAATAGTATATAAGAAATAGTACATATTAAATATCTAAATCAAATTCAATTCAATTAATACTTTATCGTACGTACGTACATAATATTCATATACTATTTTCTAAAATATATGAAGCTACTGTATAAACGTAGAGTACAGTAGTAAGTACCATTAAGTGTTAATTTTTTTTTTTTTTTTTTTTGATGACTACACAGTATAGAAATTTTAATTTCAATCGTACAACACATAACTCTCATTTCATCATTTATCATTTATCATTCATTCATCATTCATCACGCCATCGATATGATTGATCTACCGGTATATCGTTTTAATTTTTTTTGTTTTCTTTTTTAATTATTTTATATTTAATATTCTTAAAAAATGATCTTCAATTCAAATTTCAAAATGAAATTCAAAATGAGATTCAGAATTCACAATTCAAAATTCAAAATTCATTCATTTTCATCATCACCATCATTTTCTTCATTGTCATTATGACCATTTCCATTTTCATTTCCATTCTCACTACCATTACTTGTTGGTACACCATCCGGATGATCTCTACGAAATCGTCGTACCACTTCCATTTCATTATAATGACGTTTACGTAATTCTTGAAATTCTAAACGTTTTAATTCTACCTTTTGTGCATCCCGTTTTTGTTGTTCTTCATCATCATCATCATCATCATCATCTGTTGTTACAGTACCACCACCACTAACACCACCACCACCACCACCATTATGTGAACTGGATGCAACGGATGGACTACTCGGTGGATATACTTGATCTTTCACAGCAGCATGTGCTTCTAATTTATTGGTTAATGTATCCCAACTAATTTGTGGTTGTGATGTTTCATTATTGCCACCACTACCGGTACTATTAATACTTCGTACACTACGTTGTGTTGCCGATGAAAAACTACCATCTGTTTCACTACCTGAATCATAATGTGCATATGGTGTATTTGGTTCATCAATCTTCATTCTTGTACCACGTAATTGATCATGTTCTTTAATTTTATCCTCATCCCATTTTAATGTTCTAGTATTATTATTATTATTTTTACTTTTTTTCTTATTACTTCTCTTCCTTTGTTGTTGCGTCTCATCTTGATGCATATCTTCATCATCATCGTCATCATCGTAGTCATTGTAGTCATTGTAGTTAGTTGTATTATCTCCTGTTTTTAAAGAAGGCTTTATTACGGGTACTTTTAATTTCATTCCTGTTGGTGTATCCATCTTATTTGTATTTCTTTCTCTCTCTTTCTTTTTGTCTTGAGTCGTCGTCCCTTAGCTATGCCTTTATATCTACTTCTTCCTTCTCTTGCTCTTTCGCTGTCTACAGTACTTACTTGATTGATTGATTGATGATGTGTGTAACTTACTTATACTTACTTACTTATCGTGATCGAAACAGGCTTCTCACTTTAGATGTACAGTATGTGTTACGATTATTTAATGAGAAATCATGTCATGATTGTGGCACTACCGTACTGTACTACTACCGGTGCGTATGTGCTACAGTAACAAAAGCGTGTCAAGCTCTCGATGATAGTTTTTTTTTCTGTCTCAAATGTTCCTCGTCTGTTCGACTGTACAAGTACGTAACTACTGTACGTCGTTCTATTCGAATGAATCAAATCGAAATCATTTCAGGGGGAAGAGGGAATAACCGGACAGGATTGGGGGAGAAACATAATATTTGGGGGAGAATTAATTACATCGACGCAACATATATACACAGTCCTAGTGTTTAAAGTACTGTACATTACAGTAAGTGGCTACCATGTTATGTGACTGACAAGTGGAAGTCTTGTAAGCCTGATGCTGCCAGACAAATTACAGCTAGTAGAAAAGTAGATACAGTAACGTATGCATGTCATTATAGTTATTTACATACATGCCACTAACTATGCCATATTCAATTTTTATGTGTCATTATCATGTGAATGCATCGAATTACACTACCGTACTTTGCACCCAACTTGCCTTACGTAGTTCTGCACGCAGTACAGTACAGTACAGTACAGTAGGAAGTTGAACCATAGACTACCTAGACCACATCATATATGTATATTAAATGGAATGCATAGCAGAAGTCGTCGCGGTTCATCCATGATTTAATTTTATTGTCGTAAAAGTAGGCAGTAGTAGTAGTAGTAGTAGTAGGAAGTTGAACAATAGACCACATCATAATATTGAATATACTCATACTAGCAGAAGAAGTCGTCGCGGTTCACACATGATTGATTTAGATTTTATTGTTGTTTCAGTCAGTCCTACAGTAGCTAGAAAGAAGAACATCATCAGTCTTGTTGTGCGCGTCAGCATCCAAAAAGTGTTATAAGTAAAGATTCTTCAAAATCAAATATGCTCGATGGAATCATCCGATCATTCTTTTGCTTTCGCAAACAATTAGGTACAATCTGTTGTAAGTGTACGGTCGACAAATCATTTTGAACTCAAGTACAGATTCTCCAGGATCAAAAAATACCTGGTCAATACTCCGATCGTTCTTTTGCTTTCGCAAACAATTGTTAAGTAAGAACATTTCAGTTAAAAAAAAAGCTTGTCGTCGTCACAATCTATTTTTGAGCAAAGAACGATCGACGAAACCTAAATGTACAGGTCTTTTGTTCCTTGCCTTTCGCTGGAAGCGATGAATGATTTTTGACAGATCACAATAATGATAGTGGGCTGTCTCATTATTATTATTCATTTAACGCACTCGTCTTGGACTAGGTTTTCTAAAGAAGGACATCAACAGCTAAACTTCCTCCGCGCTCGTGGAAAGGAACTTCAGAATATCGGCTGCCTACGCTCTTCTTGGAATGGACGGACATACTAATAATTAATCTTACGTACGGATGGATGTATTGCTGATGTCTGATGACTCTCTGAGAACGCCTTCTTTAGTATCTACCGGTATAACTGTAGTCCCGTTACCAGAATAAGAACCCGCCTTTACGTTCTGCAAATAAAGAAGTACCTGTACAATAGACTCAGCTTGTATGGCTTCTAAGAATACTTCTTTAATACACAGTACTACGTAGTAAAAAGGAATGCAAACGTTTTCGATAAATAGTAGTTTAATAATAATATTATGTATGTTGTATGTTGTATGTTGCATGGTGTAGTAGTAGCGTAGTCATCCCAATTGCTGTACATTGTGTAGCTAGATAGATAGATAGATAGATAGATAGATATAAATGCACTGTGTTCTTTTCTTTCATTTTTTTACCTCCGCACGCTTGAAACCCAATTAATTCGTGTGTGAAGTTTTGTGTTTGCTTTTGATTATGATTCTGATATGATATTATGATTTATTTATCCAACAATTAAATCCCCAATCCCCCCCCGCCCAGTAGTAGTAGTATCTCATCCCATTTATATGTATATGTATTTTCATGATTTGATTCGATTCGATGGTTTAATTTTCTTTAATTTCGTGTTTTGTTCTGTATTGTGTTCTTGTTATTATGCTGCAGGTGCTGGTACTATTGTATTTGGTACACCAACTAAATAGAATACATTTTCAAGAAATGAATCAATGATTTCTAAATCATTATCATCATAACAACTGCTGCTGCTACTTGCATTGTTATGATTTGATGCCGTTGCCGTTGGCATTGTATCATCTTGATCTTGCTGATAGGACAATGGTGGTGGCGATGATGCGTTGTTGTTGCTTGATTGCTGCTGTGATTGCTGCTGTGATTGCTGCTGTGATTGCGATGATAGTAATTTAAATGAATTAGTATCCTTCCACCAATATATTGCTTTCAACAATAGTAAATCAAATCGATTTGCTTCCTGTGAATTATATCCATGGAGTGTTTTGTATACATGACTCATATTATTAAACATAGCAACATAACATAACTGATCAACACCATTCACAAATGATATAACATTTTCAAGTGCCAATCGATATAAATTCTTTGCAACATGAAATGCACGTTCACATTTATCTGATAATGTATTGATATTAGTTCTGTTATTTTTGTATTTTCTCTTGTTGGTCTTATTGTTCTTGTTCTTATTGAGGCGAATGCTGGTATTACGACTATTATAGTACGTAGTGCTCTTGCTGTGCTGCTTGCCTTCTGATGCAGATGCTTCTTGATCTTCTTGATCTTCTTCATCTTGATTATAGTTATTACGAATCGTAACAAATAAACTCATTCCATGTAAATGACTACATAGTGCGGTATTGTATATCAATACAAATGATTTATCTTCAATAGAAGATGATTCCCATTCTTCTTCATTCATTACAATTGGTAGTGAATATACTTGTTGAAACTTTCCTTGTTGATCCTGGTCTTGTTGAGCTTGAGCTTGTAGGTCTTGTTGTCCAGCATAGGATAGTGTCATCAATTGTGAATTCGTTGTCATCCTTCGAAGAAGGCCACTACTACCTATTGATGACGTTGATAATGATGATAATCTTTCACTACTATTATTGCCAATGAACATTCTTGCATCTTCATCTTCATCGTCTTCATCATCATGATAGGATTCGTCCTCATCTTCTTGATTGAACGAATCATCATCATCGTTGTAACGGGCTTCTTCGACGGGTGCATTAATAGCGACCGACGAAGAAGTCGTTATAGTAGTGGTGATTCTTGAGGATAATGATGTAGCTTCAATAGCAGCAGAAATTGTAGCAGTAGCAGGATCGACGATGATGTAGCTACTGCTGTCCATCATACTCGAATTCTCATCTTTCGAATTTGAATTATTCCCATTCCCATTCCCAATTGAATTTGAATTCTGTTGTGCCTGTGATGCTTGTGCTTGTGATACTTGAAGAACAGTGTGTTTATGTTTTGTTATAGCAAATTCAAATATACGATTTGCTTCAATGTAATTACCATTCATAAGTAATACACAACCACGATTATTCAAATGTTGTATCATCGACCATGATTCTGATAACATGCAAGCAGTAGGCGATGATGATCGTGATAGTGATGAAAACATAATATTAATAAGTAGGTGAGTCGATAATGATGATGATGATGATGATTGTTGATGTTGATGATGTTGAATGAATCTCAAGATGTGTAGTCTTTATAGCTGTGTAGTGTGCAATTGTTTGTTTGTTTGTTTGATTGTGAGAACTAACAGTTTGGTTTTTATGTGATCGTACAAGTCGCGTAGTGTAGTAGCGGTGCTATTCTTGCTTCATTGGATTTGTTTGTGATCAAAGCCAGAAAAGCCAGAAATAAAAAAGAAGTACGGTGGTAAAACTAAATGCCGAAGTATATAATGTACCTGTATCCCTAAGTTAAAGTAATAGTAATGTTGGTATCAGACGTCCTCTTTCAACAACTTTTAATTAACAGACACCATCTAGTTAACAGTTAGTGTAGTAGCGCTTGATTGTTATTATTGGGAACCAAACCCAGACATAAAAAGGAGTACTTTACTACGTAAAACAAAATGCTCTTGTCCGTCGCTGTTCTTCGTTTGTCGCTTCTTAATATATTATTCAGTATTTACGTGAAGTACTACAGGTAAATATCCTTGCGTTAAAGTAACTTAGAATACTGTAGGCCGTCAGTGCTTGGTCGACGTCCTCTTGTTTAATCAACTTTTAATTAACTTACACCAAGTACAATTGTGTACTGAAACTAAATGAGAAGAACGCGATTTCTGATTCTCTTTTTTTTCGAAATAATGCAAGAAGAACGTATTCTATTTTTAACAATTAATATTTAAAAAAAAAATTATACCGAAAAAACAGTAGTTCGTTTTTTTTGTTCTTAAAGCGTCAGAAGATGAGACCCAAGGGTCCTATAATGATATGTTTGACGTGCTTTTTCGCATTTAATAAATTCACCTTACATAGATGATGCGTATTGTTCTATGAATACCGTAAAATGGCTACTTATTAAAACTAGCTGGCTAGTTGCTACGCACAGTACAGCTTTTAAACTTGAATATAGCTATGTTGTACGATATGTGTTTCCTTTCTACTGTATTAGTATTATTAGTCTGTTGTAAAATTTGAGAATTTATTTTATTTTTCAATTTCAAAATGGTTGTACGTCGTTGTACTGCACCCACACTGCCATCTTGTTTGTGTATGTGTGTCTGTGTGTATGTGAGTGAGTGAGAATAAGAAAGTTTCTCTTTCTTTTTTTCTTATGCTGCAGTTGCTGGTGCTACATCACAAGGAGCTCCAATCAAATAGAATACATTTTCAAGGAATGAATCAATTATATCAATATCATTATCTGCATAGTTGTTTGTACGACTATTGGAAGTAGACGAATTCGAATTCGAGTTCGAGTTATTCGAGCTCGATCTCATGATGTTGACGTCATTATGATTAGTAGTAGTAGTAGTAGTAGCAGACGACGTAGTCGAAGAACACAAATCAGATGTATCCTTCCACCAATATATTGCCTTCAATAATAATAAATCAAATTGATTTGCTTCCTGAGAATCATATCCTTGTATTGTCTTACATACATGACTTATATTATTAAATATAGCAACATAACATAATTGATCAACACCATTTACAAATGTCGAAACAACATTTTCATGTGCTAATCGATATAATTTATGAGCAACACAGAATGCACGTTCGCATAGCTTCTTTGATAGAACCTTTTCTTCTTCTTGATTAGGACTAGTAGTAGTAGTGTTTGTATTCTGATGATCTTGTGCTATAGAAACCAATAGTTCCATCCCCCATAAATGATTACAAAGTGCGGTATTGTATATCAGTACGAATGATTTTTCTTCATTCGAAGACAATTCCCATTCCTCTTCATTCATAACGATAGGTAAGCAATAAACTTCGTGTCGGTATGGTTGATCTTGTTGGTCTTGGTCTTGATCTTGGTCTTGAACTTGTTGGTCTTCACTACTACTACGACGTCCACAATATGGGAATGTACGCAATTGCGAGATCGATGTCATCCTGCGTAGGCGACGACCTTGAAAATCATGGCTTTCAAATGACGATGATAAAGATAATATGACGTCCACAGACATTTTATCATCATCGTCATCATCATCATAGCCATTGCCATCATAGTTGTCGTCAGGGGCAGTAGTAGGAGTGGAAGAAGAATCAACACAAGAACACGATGCAGTAGACGATGATCCGATCATCGTCATGGAATGATTACCATCATTATTTGTGTTATAATTATTTGCATTCATCATTTGTGCATATTTTGTTATAGCATCTTCAAACAAACGATTCGCTTCAACGTAGTTACCTTTCATAACGTGAACGCATCCACGATTATTCAAATGTTGAATCAATGACCAAGACAACATCACCGAAGACTTCGACGATGTTGATGAGCAGTGATAGCAGCTGCTGTACCTTGTATTCGATGTCGAAGAAAGAAGCGGTGATGATGGCGAGGATGATACCGCCGAGGATGATGGTTGATCCAGCTGGTGATTGTTATCAAAAGTTTCCATGTTTGATTTCGTTTATTGTGGTTAGGAATAATATTGTGAGAAGATATGTGTCGCAGTTGTACAACCGCCGTAATGTTGGTACCACTACTGTAAGATCCAAGAAGAGCGAAGAGAAAACTCAAACAAACGTAGGTCAAGAGTCCTGGACGAAATACGATGTTTTGGACTTCGTGCCTCCGTTAACCAAAAAAATAAATATGCTGTCGTTGTTATTATTATTGTACTTTTGTTATCATTGGTCGTTGAAGAAAAGTTGATATTTTACTGAGATGAGAGAACAATAAAAGAACAACGAAAAAGTGTCCAAAGCCATTCCCAATTAATTTTGAAATACCTTTATCAAGAGCAAAAAATCTGCGAACTTTTAATTATCAGCAGCCTGTAAACGGATATATTCCATTCTACAAAAACAATTAATTAATGTTTATGATGATGCGTTGTGACCAATATTTATTTTTGATTTAACCGATACAATAAATGTGGACTAACGATTCAACATCGTTTTTAGAAGTCGTCACAACATATTAACAAAGTAAAGGACGGACTAACCATCAACGGCGAAGGATCCGCACCTAAAACAACAACATTACGGACTATCCATAATTAGTGGAACCGTTAATTGTGATGAACAGCTTATATTTTTAGAAGTCATCTAATTAAAAGCAAGGTAGTGCATGGCCCAGAAGCATAGCACTCTACTACTATACCTTGATACGAATGAATCAATCATGACATACATACAGTAATACTACAAATTATTGAAGAGTAGCAGCAGCATTTGAATGGGACCTTTGGCTTAGTTTTTGCAAGGATAAATACATGTACCTGAAAACTACCTGAAAATCATTCGATGCAGTTGCGTTGTAGTCAATGAAAATTATGGATGTATTTAAATTGCAAGTATACAGTTTCTTGGTTGCTCTCTTACAAATACCAAGAAGAAGAATAGAATATGGTAAAGATCTTCATTCAAACATGTGATGTGGCAACTGTGTGTGGGTGTAAGAGTTCATCTTATACTCTATGATACAGAGAATACAAAAAATAAATAGGTATGCACTACTGTTTTGGTAATGTAACAGACAGTTGCAGGAAATAAATATCCTATATCCCTGCCAAGTGCTTTCTTTTTTGGTGCGTATAACAACTGCCACACACATTACATACCATCAAGATTTTCTGCTGGGATACTTTATGTGGGCCTGATTAGTGGTTCGACTCCCTATGTAATAGTGGATTGTAAATTGGATGCATTGAGCCTCAGTACCAGGTCCATTGACATGGCACTGAGGCAATAAATGGGTGCCTGTTGTATTGTTATTTTCAATCTTGATTTGATGAGTGATTTTGCTTAGGTTATAGCTCTTCCTCGAGTCCACACGTAATTTCAGTAAGTGGGCATAGTTGGTGTAGTAGATTTGTGAGCTCTCCATAGAGCTAAAACCTCAGCAAAAATGGGTAACCTTTCGTACTATACGTCTTGTATGTGCAAAAGGAGGTGCCCAATAGAATAAACTATCCAGAACACGCCTGTTGCTATACCAACTTGTAGTAAAATAACTCATCATTATTATTCATTTCCTTTTTATTCTTATTCCTGTAGAATTTAACAAATACCAGCAGCAGAGCTATTTCTTGTCAGATGGATGTGGTGCAACTGGTAATTAATAGAAATGATTGTAGTAGTTAGGAGTACTTCTAACAACTGGATTTCAATAATGTGGTACGAGTTTTTCCTCTCTTACTTACTTTCCCAAGATAAATATCTCATGTCAAACAAACCCGTCTAGCAGTAGTTGATGGATTGTCCCATCTCCATGTGTGGTTCTACTTCCTTCCTCATTTCTAGGGAAGTTGTTGCTCCCTAATGTTCTGTATTAACCGCATCCTTTTCCTCCACTTTTGGTTCCTTTTCCAGTGCTTTGATTGTTGCTGTAGTTGTGGTGGTTGTTTTACCATGAGTGCAGCATATAGTTGTGCTGTTTGTTTTTCAAGTTGATCAATCTTATTATTTGCCTCAACTGTTGCTTGTGCTAAAATCCTTTGATTTTCTTTGTTTTGATCTACCTGTTCCTCTACTGCATTAGCAATCCCAATTGCTCTGAGTGTTCATGTATCGCTTTTGTTGTCATTGATTGCTTTTGTGAAGTGGGATCTAAACTTTTTCCATGTTTCTTCAAGTCCTGTTAGTTGTTTCC